>CANSNZ010001071.1:1635000-1730704 GCA_947646795.1 Beta lomatogona
CTTTTTCATGATTTATAGTTTTTTATGTTATTTTCCAATGATTTTATGCTAGTTTTTGTTATGATTCCTGATATTTATGTTATTTTCCAATGATTTTATGCTTTTGTATTTATGGTTTGTGTTAGGGTTTGTCTTTACTGATTAGGGTTTATGTTATTTGCGTTAAATTCGTTAGGTTTGTGTTAGGGTTTGTATTTATGCATTTCTGTATGCGTTTGTGTTTTTGTGTTTTTGTTTATGTTTTGGGTTTATGCTAGGGTTTTGGTTCAGGGTTTTCGGTTTAGTTTCTGAGTTTGTTTATGGGTTTGTGTTTCTGGGGTTTGTTTGTGTTGGTCGTTTGTTTGTGTTCTGGGTTTGTTGTGTTCTGGATCTGTTGAGTTCTGTGTTTGTTGTGTTTCTGGGGGGGTTTGTTTGTGTTTGTTGTGTTATGGGTTTGTTGTGTTTCTGGGGGGTATGTTTGTGTTTGGGTTTGTTGTGTTATGGGTTTGTTGTGTTATGTGTTTGGGTTTGTTGTGTTCTGGGTTTGTTGTGTTCTGTGTTTGTTGAGTTCTGTGTTTGTTGTGTTTTGAGTTTTGCTTATTGTGTTCTAGGTTTGTGTTTTGGGTTGAGATGGACATATTGTCAAGTTTTTGTCAATCTACATTCCACCCCATTTGGGAGCAAAATTTGTCTTGGGTTTGGGAGATGGATTTGAAATTTAGTTCAGAGTAGAGGCTGGAAGATAAGGGTGGGATGGCTCTTTTGTGAATTTAGGTAGCCTTCACAGGTACTTTCTGGGTGAGATGGACAGATTCGGTTGTCAATCTACATTTCATCCCATTAGGGAGAAGTATTTGTCTTTGGTTTGGGAGAGGGGCTTCAATTATTGAATTTATTGGTTTTGGACTCTGGTGTTTCAAATGTTTCTTGTTTGTTTCCCCTCGTTTCTCCAACCTCTTCTGCCGACCGAATTGAGTTTATTATGTTTTGTAATGATACAATTTTGTCGAGAGGAGACGTTGGATAATTGGGTGGGATGGCTAAATGTGGTTGTTTGGTTTGTGCTCTGGAATTTTATTTTGAGATCTGGAGAATTAGAGTTGTCAATTAGAGTTGAGTGCTCGATGATGAGATATTTGTTCATTCCTGAGAGTCGTAGTTGTTTTTCTTTGTGAGTTTTATGGTGTTTTCTACATGTTGCTGGCTTGCTGTTGTGATGTGCTGTGCTGTTGCTGGTAATTGGGTATGTTGTTGCTGCTGTGCTGTTGGTGGTATGCTGTTGCTGTTGGTGGTATGCTATTGCTGTTGGTGGTATACTGTTGCTGCTGTTGGCCCATTGACATTTTGACACCTCTATAGTTACTGTAGTTAGTCAATACTTGTATATATTTTTAGTTTAGTTACTCGTTTTGTTATTTTTTTTATATTCTGTAAACAATATGAATATAATATAAGAGTATTTTATCCAATTCACTTGTCTCACTTCTGCTCTTTCAAAGATCCCAATGCAGTTGAGTTATTACTCTACTCACAAATGAAATATGCAAAGTAAATGTTCAGTAAAATTTATATTCTTCTCCTTAATTACACTTTAAACCATATAAAAAATAATCATCAAAATCTAAAATGTACTCCAGTTTATTAATGTAAATTTTCTTGATGTCAAAACAAAATATTAAGTATTTGTCTAACACAAGATTGCTCCCCAACACAAGATTGGTGCTATTAGAAGAAATTGTCGATAAAATGTATTCAAAGGTGTCAAAGATTGAAGTGGCACGGGTCTTGAAAATTGAGGCAACTCTAGATAAACTTCTCAACAGCTTCGGGGCTTCAAAGCCTAACATGGGGAACCTCCAACAAGCAATATAGTCTCCTTTCCTAACACCTTTGATTCAGCCACAAAGTCCAAATGTTGCAGACCACCCACATCTCCTTTCCTAACACCTTTGGGAGATTCAGCCACAAAGTCCAGAGATGTTGAAGACCACCCAATATCACCTTTCCTAACACCTGATCTAAAGAATGTGGTATTCTTCATGTAAAACAAAAACTAGACATGGATGATGATGATATCTCTATTCTTGTTCCAAGTGAGCAAGATAAATCATCATCTTTTAGCATAAAGAGTCTGAGATTCAATTCACTTCAACCACAAATAAGAATGCCAATCAACCAGAAAAGGCTAAGGAAAAGGCAGCCACTTCGACCACAAAGAATGACTGCAAGAACGCCAATCAACCTAAAAAGGCTAAGGAAAAGGTAGCCACTACAAATGCAGTCAAACATGTTCCTAAAATGAAGACTCCACGTTGTAAGCAACTGTTTGACGCTTGTTTTTTTTTTTTTTTTTTTTTCTAAAGCTTGATCTAAGCTGTTTCAGGTCAATTAGAGATGCCTGGCCCTGGGCTTGAATTTCCAGGTTGCACACGTGACTACCGCCTTGATTTGTTGAAACATCATTGTTAGGCATTTGATAATAGTTTAGGTAATCGCCCAAAGTAAAACGGGTCATTACCAAAACAAACTGACAATGGTTCTACAAATCCGATTGTTTATTTTTACATTTATGTTGTCCTTGGTCATGCAATAGGGAACTTGCATTTGAACTACTGCTTTCAAATCATGGTTTCTAATAATTTCTAGTGATAATTAGACTAGAATATTTCTACGTGAACAAAGTAGGTTAGTATAACTCAACTAGTTAGTTCCTATAATCATAGTTTAGATAATCGCCCAAAGTAACATGGGTCATTACCTTAAACAAACTAACAATGGTTCTAAAATTGTGATTGTTTATTTTAACATTCATGTTGCTCTTGTTAAATTTAATATGGAACTTGCTTTTAAAATTAGTGATGATTCCTAATCTCAAGTGATAACTAGACTGGAATATTACTACGTGATCCAAGTGACCCAACAATCACCATTGGTGTCTCTTAATTAGGAATGAATAGACATTATTGCATTGGTCGATTTAAGCACATGACTCAACACTTTAGGCTTAGAATACCGTACGACTTAAAGTGGAAATCAAATAATAGTTGGATTCCCTAAGGGTAATGTCCTAAGATATCATGGGTCATGTCCTTTTAAGTCTTAATTTTTTAAAATGTCCTAATAAAAGGCTTAAAAGGCGTTACTAATTCTCAAATGACAATAGCCAATGTTTTAGGACATGACTGATATGGTGTTGGACATGTCCTGGGTCAATTTCCTTGGGAGAACAAACAAATCTCTCACATCAATAAAATATTTGTTACTTTACGGACATGAGACAAGAAGATTAGCACATAAACTATTACATGCTCAATAAATATTGGTAACTTTAAGGTCTTAGTATGGATGAAACCCCCTGACCATAGTGGCTCACCATGGGACAATAAGCCGATTAGGTACGAGGGATGACGTTATTGTATTTATTGGAATGATTTCTTCGGAAATAACAATTGAGATAAACGATTAATAAACCCTCCGACGCTCTGTATGGGCATATTTGGTTGGATGAAACCCTCTAACCACTACTTTGAATGAGATAACGCCCAATAAACACCATTTACTAGCAAATTTAATAAGGCTGTCATGTGTAAAATGGGGTCATTTACTAGCGTTTTATACTACCTTTGTATTTATTTAGTTGCACCATTTGCTTTTTCACATTTGTCGAGACACGTCTTTAAACGTTAATATCTCTTATTAGGTGTAAGTAAAAATTAAAAAAATTTGATATTTGGAATGTTCGCATTGAGACGAATCTAACAAGACCCCACTTGACTATGTTTTTTTCTTATACAATGGTGCGAGATATAAGATTGGTTGATGAATAGTGCCAAAAAGCAAATGGTGCAACTTATTTAAAAAATACGGAGGTAGTAATTAATAAACACTAATCTTTTTTTCGTAGTAGAAATTAGAAAGCGTGTTTTAGCTACCCTACATTCTATTTTAAACATTTATCCTGTGTCAGAACTGTTTTCCTATCAGTAAAAGTAAACATAAGCGTATCTTATTTTTATCTTTCTTTTGAGCACCATAATACATAAATAATTGGGGACAAATATTTGACGTGTTGATACCCCCGTCTCCGTGGTCACTGGCCCTGATAAGAAACTCACTTACATCTATGCGGCGCGGAATCGAATCCTTTCAAAGCGAGCAGCATGTGCCCTTTTTTGTAATTTTGTTCTGGGTAGCGTAAGATTTCATTAGATCATTATATTTTTTTTTATTATCTATTTTTGCCCATTTCTACGTCATTTAGAATTATTATTAACCACATAAAATGATATCTATACAAATATATTAAATGGCATTCCCATCAAAGGAACGGTGCCACGTGACACTCTTCTCAAGCTTATAATACACATGTTTATAATCTCATTAAAAAATATTAACAATGTGTAGTTATTAGGATTCGAACACAAAGGACCTTTGAAACGAAATGTGAGTGTTCAACCACTACTCCACTACAATTCTAATGCTTAATGTTTCAAAGTAAAACATAGTAAAGTCTTATAATTATATGTAATTATAAAGACATAGATAAACTTTTTGATCTCTAACACTTTTATCAAGTGAAAACATTCTTTTACCCTAATTTCATTGAAATTGTTATTTTAATCCCCAACTCCTTAGAAATTTTTTCAAACCACTCATCATTTCTATTATCCAATTTCGCATTAGACAAAATACTACGAAAAGATAATAAAATCAATTATAGGAGACAAGACATTTCACACAACACAATGACTCTTGCGTCTCAGTATGGATGAAACCCCCGGACCATAGTGGCTCACCACAGGGATAATAAGACGGCCGTAAGGTACGAGGGATGACGTTATTGTATTTCTTGGAATGATTTATTTGGAGAGAACAATTTAGATAAACGATCGATCAATAAACCCTCCGACACTCTGTATCTTGGGCATATTTGGTACAAGGGACAAAACCCTCTAACCACTACTTTGAATGAGATAGCTAAGATATTCTATAGTCTACACAACACAATGGCTCTTGCGTCTTTGTGTGACCTAAACCTTTGGACCATAGTGGCTCACCATAGGATAATAAGACGATAAGGTACGAGATATGACGTTATTGTATTTATTGCAATGATTTATTCGGAGAGAAAAATTGAGATAAACGATCAATAAACCCTCCGACGCTCTGTATCTTGCGCATATTTGGTACAAGGGACAAAACCCTCTAACCACTATTTTGAATGAGATAGCTAAGACATTCTACAATCTACACAACACAATCGCTCTTGCGTCTCTGTGTGACCTAAACCTTCGGACCATAGTGGCTCACCATGGGATAATAAGACGATAAAGTACGAGGGATGACGTTATTGTATTTATTGCAATGATTTATTCCGAGAGAAAAATTGAGATAAACTATCAATAAACCCTCCGACGCTCTGTATCTCGGGCATATTTGATACAAGGAACGAAATCCTCAAACCACTATTTTGAATGAGATGGCTAAGATATTCTACAGTCTACACAACACAATCGCTCCTGCGTCTCTGTGTGACCTAAACCTTCGGACCATAGTGGCTCACCATGGGATAATAAGACGATAAAGTACGAGGGATGACGTTGTTGTATTTATTGCAATGATTTATTCCGAGAGAAAAATTGAGATAAACTATCAATAAACCCTCCGACGCTCTGTATCTTGGGCATATTTGATACAAGGAACGAAATCCTCTAACCACTATTTTGAATGAGATAGCTAAGACATTCTACACAATACAATGGCTCTTGCGTCTCTGTGTGACCTAAACCCCCGGATCATAGTGGCTCACCATGGGATAAAAAGACGATAAGGTACGAGGGATGACGTTATTGTATTTCTTAGAATGATTTATTCGGAGAGAAAAATTGAGATAAACGATCAATAAACCCTCCGACGCTCTGTATCTTGCGAATATTTGGTACAAGGAATGAAACCCTCTAACCACTACTTTGAATGAGATAACGTCCAATTATCATAATTGGTGTCTCTTAATTAGGAACACGACATTATTGCATTGGTCGATTTAAGCACATGACCCAACACTTTAGGCTTAAAACACCGTACGACTTAATGCGAAAATCAAATAATAGGTAGATTTACTTAGGGTCATGTCCTAAGATATTTAGGGTCATGTCTTTAAATAATAGCGACCAACACAATGACTATTGATTCATATATAGGAGACAAGACATTCTACACAACACAATGGGTCTTGCATCTCAGTATGGATGAAACCCTCAGACCATAGTGGCTCACCATGGGATAATAAGCCGATAAGGTAGGAGGGATGACGTTATTGTATTTCTTGGAATGATTTATTCGGAGAGAAAAAATGAGACAAACGATTGATCAATAAACCCTCCGACACTCGGTATCTTGCGAATATTTGGTACAAGGGACGAAACCCTCTAACCACTACTTTGAATGAGATAACGTCCAATAATCACCATTGGTGTCTCTTAATTAGGAATGAATACACTTGCATTGGTCGTTTTAAGCACATGACCCAACGCTTTAGGCTTAGAACACCGTACGACTTAATGTGGAAATCAAATAATAGGTAGATTTCCGTAGGATAATAGCGACCAGCACAATGACTATTGATTCATATATAGGAGACAATACATTCTACACAACACAATGGCTCTTGCGTCTCGGTATGGATGAAACTCCCGGACCATAGTGGCTCACCATGGGATAATAAGCCGATAGGGGTAGGTTCCAGGGATGACTTTATTGTATTTCTTGGAATGATTTATTCGGAGATAAAAATTGAGACAAAGGATCAATCAATAAACCCTCCGACGCTTTATATCTTGGGCATATTAGTTGGATGAAACCCTCTAACCACTACTTTGAATGAGATAACGTCCAATAATCACCATTAATGGTGTCTCTTAATACATGGCATTATTGCATTGGTCGATTTAAGCAAATGACCCAACACTTTAGGCTTAGAATAGGTAGATTTCCTTAGGGTCATGTCCTAAGATATTTAGGGTCATGTCTTTAAATAATAGCGACCAACACAATGACTATTGATTCATATATAGGAGACAAGGCATTCTACACAACACAATGGGTCTTGCGTCTCGGTGTGGATGAAACCCCCGGACCATAGTGGCTCACCATAGGATAATAAGCCGGTAAGGTACGAGGGATGACGTTATTGTATTCCTTGGAATTTTTTATTCAGAGAGAACAATTGAGACACACCGTACGATTTATATGTGAATAAAAAATAGTCATGTGGGATCTTGTTAGATTCGACTTTGTATGTATTTCAATAATATGTACTTTTTATAATTTTTGCAAATACAAAACTAAAATTTTGCATTGGCATGCATGAAAAGTGTAAGTGTAACAATTAAAAAGAAACGGAGGGAGTACAATATAGCATGCATATTTATGTTTCCCTTTTTTTTATAAGTATTTATGTTTCCCTTTTTTTTGCCAATTCCAAACATTGATATAGTGTGTGGTTAAAATAAAAGTGGTACATTATTCACTAGTTCATAATTCTCTTTTACATAGTTAATTAAAAAATTTATAGATCTGTTTTCCTATTTTCATCAAATTTAATTTGGCCACAATTTTCCTTTCAACTAATCTCAAAATGGCACCATTTTCACAAACTGAAATTAAGTACCACTTCGTTAATAGGGTGCCTCCAACAGTCACTTTTTCCCTATATATGGTGAGGCATACTTCAATATTCTTATTCACTTGCTAAATTCCCTCCCCCTCAAAAACCGTCAAAATCCAAAAAAAAACTCGTCGTACAAGGGCAAGGAAAAAATGGAGGTGGCTAGACCGTCCCGCCTCCGACCGCGCCGTCCTTCACCACCACCATCTCCACCACCATCTCCACCATCACCACCACTACCATCTCCACCATCACCACAACAATTACTATCCTCCTCCTCCTCCTCCTCCTCCTCCACCGCTCGTACATCATCATCATCCTCTTTCTCCTCCTCCAACGCTCCAACATCATCATCATCCTCTTCCTCCTCCTCTTCTCATGAAAGAAAGAGGAGGATGCTCAGGTCCCCCTCCCCTCCATCATAAGCACCAACAACACCATCATCAACACCCCCCACTCATCATCATCATCATCCTCCTCCACCTCGAGCTTCTCTGACTCAGCATCACCACCACGTGGCGATGCGTCGGAGTCAGAACCGGACTTCGACAACTACAACCGGACTCCCGAAAACTACAACGGGATTTACTGACATTTATTGGTAAATCCGTAACAAGACTGGGTTTGATCATGCCCTTGCATGGCCTTTCCCATGTCTTGTTTTGTCTAGGGTTCCTTTTTTTTTTGTTTTTTTAGGGCTTTTTTTATGGTTCTTTTTCTTGTTTTTGTCTGTAATTTGGCTCCATTAGTAGTAGGAGCAAATTATAGGTTGTAATAAATTAGTATTAAGACTTTTGTACTGACTCTATTATGAATGAAATATGATTTTTCTTAAATTGTCTATCAATTTATTTATGCTTTTTCTTATGTTGTCTCAATTTAGGTTAAGGCATGAAGAGAAAAAATTAAAAATTGAAGTCATAGTCATTAATTATTTGTTGTAAAATGAAAAGGAGTTAGTTTCTTTTTTCTGATTAATTTTTTATTCTCTTGTGTTATGACTTATGAGCATAGAAATTATAAATATATGGGAATGAATTAAACAGTTTTACACTGTAGTTGATAAAAAAGATTTAATGAAAATAAAGTTAATTTCGATTTCATAGGCCTAAGTCTTCCATTTAGTAGGTACTTCCGTACTTATGAGTAATACATCTTATTCAATATGACTTCAATACACTAGTTCTTTTGTGGTAATTATGAGGTTTGATAATTAATTCTAAGGGTTGAAACAGAAAATTAGGGGGTATAAGTTTCTTTCCTTCATTTTCTCATTTTTATAAGTGCACCACTAAACAATAATATTTGTCTCAAGTGTAATATAAGATAATTTAATCAGGTTCTTTTGTACTTCAATTAATCATCAAATATTTGATACAAAAAGTAAAACAAAAAATAAAACGGTTTTTTCACCTGATACCCCCGAGTTTTCAAAAAATTCACCTGGTACCCTCCATATTTTCAAAATTCATCATGTACCCCTAAGTTTCAAACTAATACACGGGGTACCCCTAAGTTTCAATCTAATACACTAAGATGCCCTTAGTGACTAACGACGTTAACCGCCGTTAGTCATTAACCCTAATTTTCTGTTTTAAACCCTAATTAACCCCCTAATGCTAACCCTAATCCTAGCCCTTAGCCTAACCCTAATCCTAAACCCTAAACCTAACCCTAACCACCCCTCCCCCACACTCCCACCACCCTTGCAGCCTCCCCCCACCCCAGCCCCCCCCCCTCCCCCAGCCCCCTCTCCCTCCCCTACCCCGTCGACACCCTCCCCCACCCCCCCACATGCCCTCCTCCCCTACCCCCGTCGACACCTCGTCCCCACCCCCCCATTCTCCTCGATTTTCCCACCCCCTTCCCACCATTTTTCTCGACACATCCCACCCTAAGTCCCGAAGATCCGGGTATCCCACACGAGCCATCATTTGGGCAAAGCAACGAAGATCCGGGCAACGAAGATCGACGGCGGCGTGGACGAAGCTATGGGCAGCGAAGATCGACGGCGGCGTGGACGAAGATCTCGGAGAGCGAAAATCGACATGGTGGGGGAAATCTGGGCAGCGAAAATAGAATGGTAGGGGAGCAACGAAAATCGACGGAGCGGCGGTGGTAGGGGAAGGGGAGGGGCTGCGACTGGCCGAGCGGCGGTGGAGGGTTGGGGGGTGGGGGGGGGGGAGGCTGCGACGATCGAGTGGCGGTGGAGGGGTAGGGGGGGGGGAGGGGGAGGGGTGGGGGAGGCTACGAGGGGTGGTGGGAGGGTGGGGGGAGGGGTGGGGGCTAGGGTGGGGGAGGCTACATGGGTGTTGGGAGGGTGGGGGAGGGGTGGTTAGGGTTAGGGTTAGATTTAGGGTTTAGGGTTAGGGTTAGTTTAGGGTTCAGGGTTAGGATTAGAGGTTAATTAGGGTTAATGACTAATGGCGGTTAACGCCGTTAGTCATTAAGGGTATTTAAGGGTACCCCATGTATTATTTTGAAACTTAGGGGTACCTGGTGAATTTTGAAAACATGGAGGGTACCAGGTGAATTTTTTGAAAACTCGGGGGTATCTGGTGAAAAAACCGAAAATAAAACCTTAATTTTGTACTACCGTCTAAACACTACTTTGAGTGAAATAATGTCATAAAATAATTAACCATTGGTGTCACCTAAGAATGAATGGCAATTGATCAATATAAACCTCGACTTCAAGAGAATACATATAATGCAATGTGTATCATTCCTAATTAGGAGACACCAATGGTGATTATTGGACGTTATCTTATTGAAACTAGTGGTTAAAGGGTTTCATCGAACTATTATTGATTTCCACATTAAGTCGTACGGTATTCAAAGCCTAAAGTGCTGGGTCATGTGCTTAAGTCGACCAATGCAATAATGTCTATTCATTCCTAATTAATAGACACCAATGGTAATTAAGCCATTGTGTTGTGTAGAATGTCTTGTCTCCTATGAATCAACAGTCATTGTGTTGGTCGCTACTATTTAAAGACATGACCCATGTTATCTTAGGACATTACCTAAGTAAATCTACCTAATATTTGATTTCCACATTAAGTCATACGGTATTCTAAGCACAAAGCGGTGGATCATGTGCTTAAATCGACACCAATGTGCTTAAATTACGAAAAGCTAATAAAATCAACTATAAAATTTATGAATAATAACATATCTGATAATTGTAACAGCCGCGAGATCTTCAATGCTTTATTTATAAAGCTAATAACGAAATGTGAGAGTTTAACCAATAATCCACTACAGTTTCAATGCTTTATGTTTCAAATATACAATGTTTTTTTTATCTCTAACACTTTTATTAAGGTAATAACATTCTCTTTTTGGAAATCTATATATTTCTATGATAATTATTTGGCACTTCATAAATCATAAGCACGCCAAATGGCTTCTAATAAGGATGCCAATAATATAGTCCTACCTCCGTTTAATATTATTTGCGATGATTAGACATTTTCTACTAGTATATCATGTCAAATCGTTGCAAATAATATTAAACGGAGGTAGTATAAGATAATTTAAGCTTAAAAAAAAGAAAATAATAATATTTTTAGTTTGAGTCAAGTTGAATAATTAATTAGTGCCAAACTGTCCAACATCATGTCATATCCCGGCTCCCCGCAGAAACCTAAGTATAAGGCTATTATTAGCCTTTAATTTAACATGCACTGCATCATTACGCCTATTTTATCACTTCCAATGTAGAACTTTGACTTCACTGATGTACTTCAATTATATATCTTAAAGCAATTAATCATCAAATATTTGATACAAAGAAAAATATATTAAAACCTTAATTTTGTACTACCATTGAGTGACCCTAAGGGTTGCCAACCCTCTTATTATTGAATTTTGATTGGTTAGGAATACATTAAAACATTATTTCTATATCACTTCTCCCCTTATTTATTACATACATAACACTTCTCCCCTCATCTATTACATACATATCAATATTTTATTCTAATGTGTCTAAGAGGGCTCGCAACCCTAAGGGTTACTCAAACATTTTCCCCCCATTTCAAGTAACATTTATTATGGTACATTTAATTCCACCTCAAAAGGTTTAAGATAAAAATTTCATATCTAGGTTGTAAAATTTCCGTTTTTAATTAATGAAAATGGGCTGGTTATGTAAAAGGACCTAGCCATAGCATACTAGCATCACATTTTCATTTTAAAAAATCAAAATGAATAACGAAGCATATGCAAACATGGCAGCTGAGTTTGATGATGATTGTTTTAATCATCATTTTGCCTTCAACGGTATAGAGGACGACAAGGGATCTTTCATTCCAAATGAGAGAGCTAGATGGGCAGAGAAAATGGCACGGGTGTTTGGCGATGAACCCGTAGTGGAACCAAGAGATATAGAGCTAGTAGGATCAAGCGCTGCGAAGATCAGTTCTGATATAGATCTCTTGTCCACCCATATATGGCCCAAATTAGAAGAGGAGTCACAAGACAAACTGCTAACAGTTTGCAAAAGGTGGGGCATGGAGGTCTCCACTATCTTCAACCTCCCAAGACTTAAGAGGATGAACTTAACATATGCAAAGAGTCTAGTTCTTTCTTGTACCCAGTCGTCCCTCAAAGTAGTGAGGATGGAAGAAGGTCAAGATGAGCACCAGGGAAGAATAGTGCACTTTAAGTGTATGTGTGAAATGTGGAAGCTATTGGTCCAAGAACACTTCCTTTCCTGGATGTACGTTGCACTGATCAACAGGAGATATGCTTGGGATAATAGTTTCTAAAGGAATCTCTTCGAGGCAAGGCTTAACTACTATCCTGAAGATGGTTACTACTTCGGAGTTACCATGAGTAATGCAGGAAGCGCACTAGAAGTCAGCGAATACACGGCTATGGTAGAGACTGTGTGTACAAAATACTCCCAAATGTTGTCTCTAGATGCAAGACTTTTCAATTAAAATGTCATTAATGACTCTATCTTCATAAAGATAAGTCATAAGACAAATGTAATCAAGTTACCTCAAATGATTTAATATTTTATCTCCTATGCCATCTGCCTTTTTTTTAATTTTTTCTAAAGGGCTGACCTGCCCAAATTTTATAATTCTATGATCTTATCAATGAAAATATATCCCATATTTCTTCAACTTCTTAAATTTCATTAAAGCAACTAATGAAATATTTAATACTCAAAACAAAATATGTATGAACAAAGAATAAATAAAATTAAATTTAAACCGATATTTGACGCACAAAGTAAGATATTTTCAACCCCTTAAGTAAATTATTGAGACAAACACTTGTTTATATTAATATATCCCATATTTCTTCAACTTCTTACATTCCATTAAAGCAAACTTTTAATGAAATACTACCTCTGTATTTTTATAGTTACTAATTCTCAAATGACAATAGCCAATGTTTTAGGACATGACCGGTATGGCGTTGGACATGTCCTGGGTCAATTTCCTTGGCAGAACAAACCAATCTCTCACACCAATAAAATATTGGTTACTTTAAGGACATGAGCTAAGAAGATTAGCACATAAACTGTTACATGCTCAATAAAATATTGGTAACTTTAAGGTCTCAGTAAGGATGAAACCCCCTTACCATAGGGGCTCACCATGGGATAGTAAGCTGATAAGGTACGAGGGATGCCGTTATTGTATTTATTGGAAGGATTTATTCAGAAAGAACAATTGAGACAAACGATCAATAAACCCTTCGACGCTTTCTATAGGCATATTTGGTTGGATGAAATCCTCTAACCACTACTTTTAATGAGATAACTTCCAATAATCACCATTGGTGTCTCTTAATTAGGAATGAATGGACATTATTACATTGGTCGATTCAAACACATGACCCAACAATTTAGGCTTAGAATACAATGCGACTTAATGTTTCATCTTGCTGGTTAGCATAATATTTCACTTATGCCGTGTCCTTTTATTTTCTTCGAACATCACCTAAGAAAGAGTAAACTAGTGATAGCCCCCAGACGATGCCCCATGTTGTTTCTTCTTGTAATTTATTTTCTAGTGAGGTAAAATGAATTAATACACCCTAAAAAGTTCCCTATTGAATATTAGGTAGATTTACTTAGGTAATGTCCTAAGATAACATGGGTCATGTCTTTAAATAATAGCTACCAACACAATGACTATTGATTCATAGGAGACAAGACATTCTACACAACACAATGGCTCTTGCGTCTCAGTATGGATGAAACCCCCGGACCATAGTGGATCACCATGGGATAATAAGCCAATTGAGACAAGCGATCAATAAACCCTCCGACTCTCGGTATCTTGGGCATATTTGGTTGGATGAAACCCTCTAACCACTACTTTCAATGAGATAACGTCCAATAATCACCATTGGTGTCTCTTAATTAGGAATGAATTGACATTATTACATTGGTCGATTTAAGCACATGACCCAACACTTTAGGCTTAGAATACCGTACGACCTAATGTGGAAATAAAATTATAGGTAGATTTCCTTAGGTACCGTCCTAAGATATCATGGGTCATGTCGTTATATATTAGCGACCAACACAATGACAATTGATTCATAGAAGACAAGACATTGTACACAACACAATGGCTCTTGCACCTCATTATGGATTGAACCCCCTTATTGGCTCACCATGTGATAATAAGCCGATAAGGTACGAGGGATGACGCTATTGTATTTCTTGGAATGATTTATTCGGAAATAACAAATGAGACAAACGATCAATAAACCCTCCGACGCTCTGTATCTAGGGCATATTTGGTTGGATGAAACCCTCTAACCACTACTTTGAATGAGATAACGTCCAATAATCACCATTGGTGTCTCTTAGTTAGGAATCAATAGACATTATTGCATTGGTCGATTTAAGCACATGACCCAACACTTTAGGCTTAGAATACCGTACGACTTAATGTGGAAATCACATAATAGTTCGATTTCCTAAGGGTCTTATCCTTAGATATCATGGGTCATGTCTTTAAATAATAGCAACCAACACAATGACTACTGATTCATAGGAGACAAGATACAGAGCGTTGTAGGGTTTATTGATCGATCGTTTGTCTCAATTGTTCTCTCAGAATAAATTATTCAAAGAGATACAACAACGTCATCCCTCGTACCTTATCAGCTTATTATCCCATGGTGAGCCACCATGGTCCGGGAGTTTCATCCATACCAAGATGCAAGACCCATTGTGTTGTAATGTCTTGTCTCCTATGTATGAATCAATAGTCATTGTGTTGGTCGCTATTATTTAAAGACATGGCCCTAAAAATCTTAGGACATGACCCTAAGGAAATCAACCTATTCTAAGCCTAAAGTGTTGGGTCATGTGCTTAAATCGACCAATGTAATAATGGTTATTCATTCCTAATTAAGAGACACCAATGGTGATTATTGGACGTTATCTCTTTGAAAGTAGTGGTTAGAGGGTTTCATCTAACCAAATTAATAAGCCAATGCTGAGCGTCGGAGGGTTTATTGATCGTTTATCTCAATTGTTATTTACGAATAAATCATTCCAATAAATACAATAACGTCATCCCTCGTACCTTATCGGCTTATTATCCCATGGTGAGCCACTATGGTCGCGGGTTTCATTCATACTGATACCTTAAAGTTTAAAGTTACCAATATTTTATTACGCATGTAATGGTTTACACTAGTGGAAAAAAACGGAAGGGCTGCGGTCAAAACAGCCCTAAGGGCTGCGTTTTTGGCCAGCAGCCCTTTCCGTAGCAGCCCTTCACTAAAAGTGAAGGGCTGCGTTTTTAAACCGCAACCCTTCACAACGAAGGGCTGCGGTTGAGGCCCAAAACCGCAGCCCTTCTTTATACAATGGGCTGCGGTTTTGACCATAACTGCAGCCCTTTTGACCATAACCGCAGCCCTTTTATTTATTTTTTATTTTATTTTTTTTTGCATTTTTTTACTCCTAAATATATCTACTTCATGTTGATATTGTTTATTAAGATTAGTATCAAATCTGAACTCTTAATTATACCGCGTATTAATAAGCAAAAAAAAAAAAAAAAATAGAATCATGGTTTCTGACAAAAAGAAAATAATGGAAGTCATGCATTGCTGAGTGCCCCACTGTCTGATAAGAGTCAGATGCCAGTTAACCTTGCTGCCAACTATCATCTCAGAAAAACAAAATCAAACAAGTGATTCCAACTATGCATTAAATATCTATGCAGAACAATCCAAAACAAAAAAGATTGATCAATGATATAATTGTAAGGCTTATGCTAAACAGAAAAGGTCTTGAAGTATATAGAACACAATTTTGGAACACACATTGCCCCACTATGAAAAGCTTATGCTAAATAGCATGATTAACTTTAATCCATACATGAAAATCATAAATCTGAGCCATTGAAACGCAAACCCTCCCAACCGAAAGTCCCAATATCAAACCTATCACGGCAAACAAGAATCCAAGCAAACCAAGAGATCAATAAATTATGATTAAGGAGTAAATTATGATCGACAGGGAAAATCAACAAGAACAACAAGAACAATCGAAATTTACAACAGGGAAAATCAACAAGAACCATCGAAATTTACGGTAAAAAAAAGGAACGAAAATGAAAAAAAGAGGAACGAAAATAAAAAAAACGAACGGAAATGAAAAAAAAAAGGGAACGAAAATGAAAAAAATTGAACGAAATTGAACAAAAATGAAAAAAAATGAACTAAAATGAACAAAAATGAAAAAAAACGAACGAAAATACAAAAGAGAAAAATTATAGATCTGAAATTACATGAACATTAATCAAAACAAAGATCAAGAAATTATAGATCTGAAAAACGAAAAATCATCACTTGTTGCTGTCGTTGCTTAAGCGGAGTTCGACGACGACGAAAAGATGGCCGGAGTTCGACCGACAGAGAAAAGGATGAACGACGAACCCTCGTTGAGAGGAGACGAACGACGAACAAGGAGAAGGAACGAATATTCGCTGCCGTCGGAGGGTGAGGAGAAGGAGAGAGGAGGAAGGAGGTGAGAGAGAAAGGAGAAGGAAGGAGGGTAAGGGAGAAGGAAGGACGTGAGAGAGGAGAGAGAATGAGGGAGAGGAGAAGGAAGGAGACTGAGCCCGCTTAATATTTTAAGCCTGCGATTAGTTCCTTTCAAAATTTTTTTAAAAAAAAGCCCATAAAGGGCTGCGTTTTTTAAAAACTGCAGCCCTTTATTACTTATCGGGCTGCGGTTTTTGCATTGACCGCAACCCTTCGTAAGTGAAGGGCTGCGGTTTTTGGGCTAACCGCAGCCCTTAACTAAGAAGGGCAGCGTTTTTCAAAAAACGCAGCCCTTGCAGCGCATCCCTTCCGTTTTTTTCCACTAGTGTTATGTGCTAATCTTCTTAGCTCATGTCCTTAAAGTAACTAATATTTTTTTGGTGTGAGAGATTGGTTTGTTCTCCCAAGGAAATTGACCCAGGACATGTCCAATGCCGTACTAGTCATGTCCTAAAACGTCGGCTAATTGTCATTTGAGAATTAGTAATGCCTTTTAAGCCTTTTATTAGGACCTTTTACAAAAATTAAAACTTATTAGGTGATGTTCCAAGAAATTAAACGGACAAGGCGCAAGTGAAAATTCCAAAATTTAGCTTGCCACTTTTTGTATTTTTTGTCCATTAAGAAATTGAAAAGTTTACCTCATGACGGTATTTAATAGGGAACTTGCTTTTAAAATTAGTGCATTAATTTTCCTAATATCTAGTGATAACTAGACTAGAATTGTATTACGTGAACAAAGTAGGCTAATATGACTGAACTAGTTAGTTCATAGAGTAATAGTTTAGACAATCTCCCAAATTAACATTGGGCCATTACCTTAAACAAACTAACAATGGTTCTAAAAATGCGATTGATTATTTTAACATTTATATTGTCCTTGTTTATTAAATAGGGAACTTGCTTTTAAAATTATTGATGATTCCTTAGCTCTAGTGATAACTAGACTATAATATTACTACGTGATCAAAGTAGGCTAGTATGACTCAAAGTTCCCTTAGTAATAGTTTAAGTGATCGCCCAAAGTAACACGGGTCATTACCTAAAACTAACTGACAATGGTTTAAAAAACGATTGTTTTTTTAACATTTATGTTGTCCTTGTTTATTCAATAGGGAACTTACTTTTAAAATTAGGTCTTTAAAATTATGATTCTTAATTTCTAGTGATAATTAGACTAGAATATTACTAAGTGATCAAAGTAGGTAGTATGACTCAACTAGTTAGTGTTAGAGTATTAGCTAGATTAGGTAATTGCCCAAAGTAACATGGGTCATTACTTAAAACAAACTCAAGATGGTTATAAAAATGCAATTGTTTATTTTAACATTTATGTTGTCCTTGTTTATTCAATAGGGAGCTTTCTTTTAAAATTAGTGCTTTTGGTTCCTAATTTCTAATGATAATTAGACTAGAATATTACTACGTGCTCAAAGTAGGCTAGTTAGCATGTACAATGGGGCTCTCCAACTAGTTCTCCAACTAGCTCTCCAAGGAGAGAGAAAATGGAGAGCCACCTCTTACCCAATAATGGGGTTCTTGGGTGTGTCTTGGGTGTCTCTCCATAGAGACACTTTGCAAAGTGGCTTTTGGGGGAGATACCATTTGGGTTGAAGGAGAGATGACTCTCCAATATGTGGGCCCACATACTATTGCAATTACTTAAGTTTTCTTTTCTTCTTGCAACCATTAATGATCTTTTTAATGAAAATAAAACAAAAGATGGTAATAATTACTATTCCAACAACTATAATTTTTCATTATGTATAAAATGAGCCTAATATTGGATATATTTCATACACAAAATCTACTATATTTTTTTAATTTATGAAATTAAATATTAGCATTCAAAATTAATATTTTATTTTAAAAAAATTCCACATTACATAAATTATGAAAAAGATAGTTTTTTCTGTAATTATATTTTATTTACATGAATATCTTTATTTATATAACTTTGATCATAATATGAAATGAGGTTCATTTATTGACATGGGGACCACCACATAGTGAAAAGTTGAATGGAGAGCTCTTTAAAGAGTTCTATTGTTGTTAGGTGTTTTTAGACATAGTTCTTGAGGGTAGTTTGAAGAGAGAGAATAGATGAGAGAGAGTGGAGAGCTAATTGGAGAGTCATGTACCATTGTACATGCAGTTCCTATAGTAATAGTTTAGGTTATCTCCCCAAGTAACATGGGTCATTACCTAAAACATTAATGAAGGGTTCGCATTTATTAAGGAGGTGAAGTGATCAAGTGACCCTTTCCCATCCGAAAAATTAAATGTGAAAATAGTACCTTTTGGAGAAAGAAAAAACTCCATCCAACCACATATGTCCATGATACATTGCATTGGGGGGGGGAATCATCCGTCCCAATCCAACCTGGGTCATGCCCTAAATCGAAAATTATCATCCAGAGTTCTGATTTATGTATAAAAGTTCTGATTTGGCACTTGATAAGCGCGACAAATGATGTCTAATAAGGATATCAAATGTCGCCAACTCATGTGTTGTCTTTTGGACTCTACTTTATATAATAGTTATTCTTATTTATTTAGCTTGATAAGCGCGACAAATGGCATCTAATTAGGATGCCAAATGTCGCCAACTCATGTGTTGTCTTTTGGACTCTACTTTATATATTTGTTATTCTTATTTATTTAGGTTTAGATATCAATACTTCCATTTGGTCGTAATCCATGTTGTACTTTTTAATATATGAAAATCATACTATAACCAAAAACATATGTACATTACAAGTATATTGTAACATAAACATGGTTAGGGTAAACGTTAAAGCATAGTCCAAAAGACAGCGCACGAGGTCGCAACATTTGGCATCCTATTAGACACCATTTGGCACGCTTATGAAGTGCCAAATCATTATCATAGAAATATATAGAGCTCGAAAAGTTGAAATTCATAAAAAACAGTATTTTGGTTTTTCGTAATATTTTGCCTAGTGCGAAATTACAATAAGCCTTTTATTATTATTTTGTCATGACTGTAATTTATTTAGGACCTTTAAAAAAATTAAACTTTGAAAAAGTTTTTTCAAATCTGTATCTATACAATTATATTAACAGGCGTTACTAAGAAAGTCTATGACCCACATGGCACTCTCCTCTAAGGCCATAATGTAAATGCTCTATTTTCATGTCGAATACTTCAATTAGAAAAATAATGTTGTGTCGTTATAAGGTATCGAACACGTGACCTTTGAAATAAAAAAAGAAAGCTTAACCATGAATCCAACATAACATCATTGCTTATTATTACAAGATAAAAAATAATAAATTCTGTAATTATATCTCATTAAAAGACTTACACAAGTAGTTAGATACCTAATATATTTATGTTAATAATAATATACTATTGTAGACATACTCTTACTCACATTCCTTATAGAAAGTGAAGTTATTGCTTTTATTTCCAAACTTTTTAGGGTGTATTATTCAAATTATTATGAGGTTCATTTTACCTCACTAGACAATAAATTACAAGAAGAAACAACCTGGGGCATCACCTGGGAACTATCATTAGTTAACTCTTTATTAGGTGATGTTCGAATAAAATAAAAGGACACGGCGTAAGTAAAAATAAAACGCTTCCCAGAGCAAATTACAAAAGGTCAAATATTAAGCTAGCCAGCAAGGTGAAACGTTAAGTCGCACGGTATTCTAAGCCTAAATTGTTGGGTCATGTGCTTAAATCGACCAATGTAATAATGTCTATTCATTCCTAATTAAGAGACACCAATGGTGATTATTGGACGTTATGGCGATTATTGGACGTTATCTCATTCAAATTAGTGGTTAGAGGGTTTCATCCAACCAAATATGCCCATACAAAGCGTCGGAGGGTTTATTGATCGTTTGTCTCAATTGTTCTTTCCGAATAAATCATTCCAATAAATACAATAATGTCATCCCTCGTACCTTATCGGCTTATTATCCCATGGTGAGCCACTATGGTCCGGGGGTTTCATCCATACTGAGACATTAAAGTTACCAATATTTTATTGAGCATGTAATAGTTTGTGCTAATCTTCTTCGCTTATGTCCTTAATGTAACCAATATTTTATTGGTGTAAGAGATTGGTTTTTTCTCTTGGGCATATTTAGTACAAGGGACGAAACCCTCTAACCACTACTTTGAATGAGATAACGTCCAATAATCACCATTGATGTCTCTTAACTAGGAAAAATGAATACACGACATTATTGCATTGGTCAATTTAAGAAAATGACCCAACACTTTAGGCTTTGAATAGGTAGATTTCTTTAGAGTCATGTCCTAAGATATTTAGGGTCATGTCTTTAAATAATTGCGACCAACACAATGACTATGGATTCATATATAGGAGACAAGACATTCTACACAACACAATGGCTCTTGCGTCTCGGTATGGATGAAACCCCCGGACCATTGTGGCTCACCATGGGCTAATAAGCCGATAAGGTACGAGCGATGACGTTATTGTATTTCTTGGAATGATTTATTCGGAGAGAAAAATTGAGACAAACGATCGATCAATAAACCCTCTGATGCTCTGTATCTTGGGCATATTTGGTACATGGGACGAAACCCTCTAACCACTAATTTGAAGGAGATAACGTCCAATAATTACCATTGGTGTCTATTAATTAGGAAGAATGACTACACGACATTATTGCAGTGGTCGATTTAAGCACATGACCCAACACTTTAGGCTTAAAATAGGTACCTAGATTTCCTTAGGGTCATGTCCTAACATATTCAGGGTCATGTCTTTAGCGACCAACAAAATGACTATTGATTCATATATAGGAGACAAGACATTCTGCACAACACTATGGGTCTTGCGTTTGGTATGGATGAAACCCCCAGACCATAGTGGCTCACCATGGGATAATAAGCCGATAAGGTACGAGGGATGACGTTATTGTATTTCTTGGAATGATTTATTCGAAGAGAAAAATTGAGACAAACGATCGATCAATCAACCCTTCGACGCTTTGTATCTTGGGCATATTTGGTACAAGGGACGAAACCCTCTAACCACTACTTTGAACGAGATAACGTCCAATAATCACCATTGGTGTCTATTAATTAGGAAGAGTGAATACACGACTTTAATGAGTTAGTCAATTTAAGAAAATGACCCAACACTTTAGGCTTAGAATAGGTAGATTTCCTTAGGTTCATGTCCTAATATATTTAGGGTCATGTCTTTAAATAATAGCGACCAACACAATGACTATTGATTCATTTATAAGAGACAAGATATTCTACACAACACCATGGGTCTTGCGTCTCGGTATGGATGAAATCCCCGGACAATAGTGGCTCACCATGGGATAATAAGCCGATAAAATACGAGGGATGATGTTATTGTATTTCTTGGAATGATTTATTCGGAGAGAAAAATTGACACAAACGATCGATCAATAAACTCTCCAACGCTCTGTAAGTTGGGCATATTTGGTACAAGGGACAAAATCCTCTAACCACTACTTTGAATGAGATAACATCCAATAATCACCATTGGTGTCTATTAATTAGGAAAGAATACACGACATTATTGCATTGGTCGATTTAAGCAAATTACCCAACACTTTAGGCTTTGAATAGGTAGATTTCCTTTGGGTCATGTCCTAAGATATTTAGGGTCATGTCTTTAAATAATAGCGACCAACACAATGACTATGGATTCATATATAGGAGACAAGACATTCTACACAACACAATGGCTCTTGCGTCTCGGTATGGATGAAACCCCCGGACCATTGTGGCTCACCATGGGCTAATAAGCCGATAAGGTACGAGGGATGACGTTATTGTATTTCTTGGAATGATTTATTCGGAGAGAACAATTGAGACAAACGATCGATCAATAAACCCTCTGACGCTCTGTATCTTGGGCATATTTGGTACAAGGGACGAAACTCTCTAACCACTACTTTGAATGAGATAACGTCCAATAATCACCATTGGTGTCTCTTAACTAGGAAAAATGAATACACGACATTATTGAATTGGTCAATTTAAGAAAATGACCCATCACTTTAGGCTTAAAATAGGTACCTAGATTTCCTTAGGGTCATGTCCTAACATATTTAGGGTCATGTCTTTAAATAATAGCGACCAACAAAATGACTATTGATTCATATATAAGAGACAAGACATTCTACACAACACTATGGGTCTTGCGTCTTGGTATGGATGAAACCCCCGGACCATAGTGGCTCACCATGGGATAATAAGCCGATAAGGTACGAGGGATGACGTTATTGTATATCTTGGAATGATTTATTCGAAGAGAAAAATTGAGACAAACGATCGATCAATAAACCCTCCGACGCTTCGTAAGTTGGGCATATTTGGTACAAAGGACAAAACCCTCTAACCACTACTTTGAATGAGATAACGTCCAATAATCACCATTGGTGTCTATTAATTAGGAAAGATCACGAATTACGATTGGTCGATTTAAGCAATACCCACACTTTGGCTTTGATAGGTAATTTTTTGGGTATGTCCTAGATATTTTGGGTCTGTCTTTAATAATGACAAATGATATGGATTTTATATAAACACATTCCCCATTCGGGTACCCCCACCTGGCTAATAAGCCGATAGGCATGACGTTTTGTATTCTTGAATGATTTATTCAGAGAAAATTGGACAAACGATCATCAATAACCCTCCGACGCTTGTATCTGGGGATATTTGGTACAAGGGACGAAACCCTCTAACCACTACTTTGAACGAGATAACGTCCAATAATCACCATTGGTGTCTATTAATTAGGAAGAATGAATACACGACTTTATTGAACTAGTCAATTTAAGAAAATGACCCAACACTTTAGGCTTAGAATAGGTTGATTTCCTGAGGGTCATGTCCTAATATATTTAGGGTCATGTCTTTAAATAATAGCGACCAACACAACGACTATTGATTCATATATAGGAGACAAGACATTCTACACAACACCATGGGTCTTGCGTCTCGGTATAGATGAATCCCCCGGACTATAGTGGCTCACCATGGGATAATAAGCCGATAAGGTACGAGGGATAACGTTATTGTATTTCTTGGAATGATTTATTTGTAGAGAAAATTTGAGACAAACGATCGATCAATAAACCTTCCGACGCTCTATAACTTGGGCATATTTGGTACAAGGGACGAAACCCTCTAACCACTAGTTTGAATGAGACAACGTCCAATAATGACCATTGGTGTCTCTTAATTAGGAATAATGACTACACGACATCATTGAAGTGGTCGATTTAAGCACATGACCCAACACTTTAGGCTTAAAATAGGTAGCTAGATTTACTTAGGGTCATGTCCTAAGATATTTAGGGTCATGTCTTTAGCGACCAACACAATGACTATTGATTCTTATATAGGAGACAAGACATTCTGCACAACACTATGGGTCTTGCATTTGGTATGGATGAAACCCCAAGATCATAGTGGCTCACCATGGGATAATAAGCCGATAAGGTACGAGGGATGACGTTATTGTATTTCTTAGAATGATTTATTCGAAGAGAAAAATTGAGACAAACGATCGATCAATCAACCCTCCGACGCTTTGTATCTTGGGCACATTTGGTACAAGGGACGAAACCCTCTCACCACTACTTTGAATGAGATAACGTCCAATAATCACCATTGGTGTCACTTAATTTGGAAGAATGAATACATGACTTTATTGAATTGGTCAACTTAAGAAAATGACCCACTACTTTAGGCTTAGAATATGTAGATTTCCTTAGGGTCATGTCCTAATATATTTAGGGTCATGTCTTTAAATAATAGCGACCAACACAATGACTATGGATTCTTATATAGGAGACAAGACATTCTACACAACACAATGCCTCTTGCGTCTCGGTATGGATGAAACCCCTGGACCATTGTGGCTCACCATGGGCTAATAAGCCGATAAGCTACGAGCGATGACGTTATTGTATTTCTTGGAATGATTTATTCGGAGAGAACAATTGAGACAAACGATCGATCAATAAACCCTCCGACGCTCTGTATCTTGGTTGGGAATATTTGGTACAAGGGACGAAACCCTCTAACCACTACTTTGAATGAGATAACGTCCAATAATCACCATTGATGTCTCTTAACTAGGAAAAATGAATACACGACATTATTGCATTGGTCAATTTAAGAAAATGACCCAACACTTTAGGCTTTGAATAGGTAGATTTCTTTAGAGTCATGTCCTAAGATATTTAGGGTCATGTCTTTAAATAATAGCGACCAACACAATGACTATGGATTCATATATAGGAGACAAGACATTCTTCACAACACAATGGCTCTTGCATCTCGATATGGATGAAACCCCCGGACCATTGTGGCTCACCATGGGCTAATAAGCCGATAAGGTACGAGCGATGACGTTATTGTATTTCTTGGAATGATTTATTCGGAGAGAAAAATTGAGTCAAACGATCGATCAATAAACCCTCCGATGCTCTGTATCTTGGGCATATTTGGTACAAGGGACGAAACCCTCTAACCACTAATTTGAATGAGATAACGTCCAATAATTACCATTGGTGTCTATTAATTAGGAAGAATGACTACACGACATTATTGGAGTGGTCGATTTAAGCACATGACCCAACACTTTTGGCTTAAAATAGGTACCTAGATTTCCCTAGGGTCATGTCCTAACATATTTAGGGTCATGTCTTTAGCGACCAGCAAAATGACTATTGATTCATATATAGGAGACAAGACATTCTGCACAACACTATGGGTCTTGCCTTTGGTATGGATGAAACCCCCAGACCATAGTGGCTCACCATGGGATATTAAGCCGATAAGGTACGAGGGATGACGTTATTGTATTTCTTGGAATGATTTATTCGAAGAGAAAAATTGAGACAAACGATCGATCAATCAACCCTTCGACGCTTTGTATCTTGGGCATATTTGGTACAAAGGACGAAACCCTCTAACCACTACTTTGAACGAGATAACGTCCAATAATCACCATTGGTGTCTATTAATTAGGAAGAATGAATACACGACTTTATTGAATTAGTCAATTTAAGAAAATGACCCAACACTTTAGGCTTAGAATAGGTAGATTTACTTAGGTTCATGTCCTAATATATTTAGGGTCATGTCTTTAAATAATAGCGACCAACACAATGACTATTGATTCATTGATAAGAGACAAGATATTCTACACAACACCATGGGTCTTGCGTCTCGGTATGGATGAAAGCCCCGGACAATAGTGGCTCACCATGGGATAATAAGCCGATAAAATACGAGGGATGACGTTATTGTATTTCTTGGAATGATTTATTCGGAGAGAAAAATTGACACAAACGATCGATCAATAAACTCTCCAACGCTCTGTTAGTTGGGCATATTTGGTACAAGGGACAAAATCCTCTAACCACTACTTTGAATGAGATAACATCCAATAATCACCATTGGTGTCTATTAATTAGGAAAGAATACACGACATTATTGCATTGGTCGATTTAAGCAAATTACCCAACACTTTAGGCTTTGAATAGGTAGATTTCCTTTGGATCATGTCCTAAGATATTTAGGGTCATGTCTTTAAATAATAGCGACCAACACAATGACTATGGATTAATATATAGGAGACAAGACATTCTACACAACACA
This sequence comes from Beta lomatogona, assembly GCA_947646795.1. Lineage (NCBI taxonomy): Eukaryota > Viridiplantae > Streptophyta > Magnoliopsida > Caryophyllales > Amaranthaceae > Beta > Beta lomatogona. The sequence continues at coordinate 1,661,352 of CANSNZ010001071.1, forward strand.
ATGGCTCTTGCGTCTCGGTATGGATGAAACCCCCGGACCATTGTGGCTCACCATGGGCTAATAAGCCGATAAGGTACGAGCGATGACGTTATTGTATTTCTTGGAATGATTTATCCGGAGAGAAAAATTGAGACAAACGATCGATCAATAAACCCTCCGATGCTCTGTATCTTGGGCATATTTGGTACATGGGACGAAACCCTCTAACCACTAATTTGAATGAGATAACGTCCAATAATTACCATTGGTGTCTATTAATTAGGAAGAATGACTACACGACATTATTGGAGTGGTCGATTTAAGCACATGACCCAACACTTTAGGCTTAAAATAGGTACCTAGATTTCCCTAGGGTCATGTCCTAACATATTTAGGGTCATGTCTTTAGCGACCAGCAAAATGACTATTGATTCATATATAGGAGACAAGACATTCTCGCACAACACTATGGGTCTTGCGTTTGGTATGGATGAAACCCCCCGGACCATAGTGGCTCACCATGGGATAATAAGCCGATAAGGTACGAGGGATGACGTTATTGTATTTCTTGGAATGATTTATTCGAAGAGAAAAATTGAGACAAACGATCGATCAATCAACCCTTCGACGCTTTGTATCTTGGGCATATTTGGTACAAAGGACGAAACCCTCTAACCACTACTTTGAACGAGATAACGTCCAATAATCACCATTGGTGTCTATTAATTAGGAAGAATGAATACACGACTTTATTGAATTAGTCAATTTAAGAAAATGACCCAACACTTTAGGCGTAGAATAGGTAGATTTCCTTAGGTTCATGTCCTAATATATTTAGGGTCATGTCTTTAAATAATAGCGACCAACACAATGACTATTGATTCATTGATAAGAGACAAGATACTCTACACAACACCATGGGTCTTGCGTCTCGGTATGGATGAAAGCCCCGGACAATAGTGGCTCACCATGGGATAATAAGCCGATAAAATACGAGGGATGACGTTATTGTATTTCTTGGAATGATTTATTCGGAGAGAAAAATTGACACAAACAATCGATCAATAAACTCTCCAACGCTCTGTAAGTTGGGCATATTTGGTACAAGGGACCAAAATCCTCTAACCACTACTTTGAATGAGATAACATCCAATAATCAACATTGGTGTCTATTAATTAGGAAAGAATACACGACATTATTGCATTGGTCGATTTAAGCAAATTACCCAACACTTTAGGCTTTGAATAGGTAGATTTCCTTTGGATCATGTCCTAAGATATTTAGGGTCATGTCTTTAAATAATAGCGACCAACACAATGACTATGGATTCATATATAGGAGACAAGACATTCTACACAACACAATGGCTCTTGCGTCTCGGTATGGATGAAAACCCCGGACCATTGTGGCTCACCATGGGCTAATAAGCCGATAAGGTACGAGCGATGACGTTATTGTATTTCTTGGAATGATTTATTCGGAGAGAAAAATTGAGACGAACGATCGATCAATAAACCCTCCGATGCTCTGTATCTTGGGCATATTTGGTACATGGGACGAAACCCTCTAACCACTAATTTGAATGAGATAACGTCCAATAATTACCATTGGTGTCTATTAATTAGGAAGAATGACAACACGACATTATTGGAGTGGTCGATTTAAGCACATGACCCAACACTTTAGGCTTAAAATAGGTACCTAGATTTCCCTAGGGTCATGTCCTAACATATTTAGGGTCATGTCTTTAGCGACCAGCAAAATGACTATTGATTCATATATAGGAGACAAGACATTCTGCACAACACTATGGGTCTTGCCTTTGGTATGGATGAAACCCCCAGACCATAGTGGCTCACCATGGGATAATAAGCCGATAAGGTACGAGGGATGACGTTATTGTATTTCTTGGAATGATTTATTCGAAGAGAAAAATTGAGACAAACGATCGATCAATCAACCCTTCGACGCTTTGTATCTTGGGCATATTTGGTACAAAGGACGAAACCCTCTAACCACTACTTTGAACGAGATAACGTCCAATAATCACCATTGGTGTCTATTAATTAGGAAGAATGAATACACGACTTTATTGAATTAGTCAATTTAAGAAAATGACCCAACACTTTAGGCTTAGAATAGGTAGATTTCCTTAGGTTCATGTCCTAATATATTTAGGGTCATGTCTTTAAATAATAGCGACCAACACAATGACTATTGATTCATTGATAAGAGACAAGATACTCTACACAACACCATGGGTCTTGCGTCTCGGTATGGATGAAAGCCCCGGACAATAGTGGCTCACCATGGGATAATAAGCCGATAAAATACGAGGGATGACGTTATTGTATTTCTTGGAATGATTTATTCGGAGAGAAAAATTGACACAAACGATCGATCAATAAACTCTCCAACGCTCTGTAAGTTGGGCATATTTGGTACAAGGGACCAAAATCCTCTAACCACTACTTTGAATGAGATAACATCCAATAATCAACATTGGTGTCTATTAATTAGGAAAGAATACACGACATTATTGCATTGGTCGATTTAAGCAAATTACCCAACACTTTAGGCTTTGAATAGGTAGATTTCCTTTGGATCATGTCCTAAGATATTTAGGGTCATGTCTTTAAATAATAGCGACCAACACAATGACTATGGATTCATATATAGGAGACAAGACATTCTACACAACACAATGGCTCTTGCGTCTCGGTATGGATGAAACCCCCGGACCATTGTGGCTCACCATGGGCTAATAAGCCGATAAGGTACGAGCGATGACGTTATTGTATTTCTTGGAATGATTTATCCGGAGAGAAAAATTGAGACAAACGATCGATCAATAAACCCTCCGATGCTCTGTATCTTGGGCATATTTGGTACATGGGACGAAACCCTCTAACCACTAATTTGAATGAGATAACGTCCAATATTTACCATTGGTGTCTATTAATTAGGAAGAATGACTACACGACATTATTGGAGTGGTCGATTTAAGCACATGACCCAACACTTTAGGCTTAAAATAGGTACCTAGATTTCCCTAGGGTCATGTCCTAACATATTTAGGGTCATGTCTTTAGCGACCAGCAAAATGACTATTGATTCATATATAGGAGACAAGACATTCTGCACAACACTATGGGTCTTGCGTTTGGTATGGATGAAACCCCCAGACCATAGTGGCTCACCATGGGATAATAAGCCGATAAGGTACGAGGGATGACGTTATTGTATTTCTTGGAATGATTTATTCGAAGAGAAAAATTGAGACAAACGATCGATCAATCAACCCTTCGACGCTTTGTATCTTGGGCATATTTGGTACAAGGGACGAAACCCTCTAACGACTACTTTGAACGAGATAACGTCCAATAATCACCATTGGTGTCTATTAATTAGGAAGAATGAATGCACGACTTTATTGAATTAGTCAATTTAAGAAAATGACCCAACACTTTAGGCTTAGAATAGGTAGATTTCCTTAAGTTCATGTCCTAATATATTTAGGGTCATGTCATTAAATAATAGCGACCAACACAATGACTATTGATTCATTGATAAGAGACAAGATATTCTACACAACACCATGGGTCTTGCGTCTCGGTATGGATGAAAGCCCCGGACAATAGTGGCTCACCATGGGATAATAAGCCGATAAAATACGAGGGATGACGTTATTGTATTTCTTGGAATGATTTATTCGGAGAGAAAAATTGACACAAACGATCGATCAATAAACTCTCCAACGCTCTGTAAGTTGGGCATATTTGGTACAAGGGACAAAATCCTCTAACCACTACTTTGAATGAGATAACATCCGATAATCACCATTGGTGTCTATTAATTAGGAAAGAATACACGACATTATTGCATTGGTCGATTTAAGCAAATTACCCAACACTTTAGGCTTTGAATAGGTAGATTTCCTTTGGGTCATGTCCTAAGATATTTTGGGTCATGTCTTTAAATAATAGCGACCAACACAATGACTATGGATTCATATATAGGAGACAAGACATTCTTCACAACACAATGGCTCTTGCGTCTCGGTATGGATGAAACCCCCGGACCATTGTGGCTCACCATGGGCTAATAAGCCGATAAGGTATGAGCGATGACGTTATTGTATTTCTTGGAATGATTTATCCGGAGAGAAAAATTGAGACAAACGATCGATCAATAAACCCTCCGATGCTCTGTATCTTGGGCATATTTGGTACATGGGACGAAACCCTCTAACCACTAATTTGAATGAGATAACGTCCAATAATTACCATTGGTGTCTATTAATTAGGAAGAATGACTACACGACATTATTGGAGTGGTCGATTTAAGCACATGACCCAACACTTTAGGCTTAAAATACGTACCTAGATTTCCCTAGGGTCATGTCCTAACATATTTAGGGTCATGTCTTTAGCGACCAGCAAAATGACTATTGATTCATATATAGGAGACAAGACATTCTGCACAACACTATGGGTCTTGCGTTTGGTATGGATGAAACCCCCAGACCATAGTGGCTCACCATGGGATAATAAGCCGATAAGGTACGAGGGATGACGTTATTGTATTTCTTGGAATGATTTATTCGAAGAGAAAAATTGAGACAAACGATCGATCAATCAACCCTTCGACGCTTTGTATCTTGGGCATATTTGGTACAAGGGACGAAACCCTCTAACGACTACTTTGAACGAGATAACGTCCAATAATCACCATTGGTGTCTATTAATTAGGAAGAATGAATGCACGACTTTATTGAATTAGTCAATTTAAGAAAATGACCCAACACTTTAGGCTTAGAATAGGTAGATTTCCTTAGGTTCATGTCCTAATATATTTAGGGTCATGTCTTTAAATAATAGAGACCAACACAATGACTATTGATTCATTTATAAGAGACAAGATATTCTACACAACACCATGGGTCTTGCGTCTCGGTATGGATGAAAGCCCCGGACAATAGTGGCTCACCATGGGATAATAAGCCGATAAAATACGAGGGATGACGTTATTGTATTTCTTGGAATGATTTATTCGGAGAGAAAAATTGACACAAACGATCGATCAATAAACTCTCCAACGCTCTGTAAGTTGGGCATATTTGGTACAAGGGATAAAATCCTCTTACCATTACTTTGAATGAGATAATTTCCAATAATCACCATTGGTGTCTATTAATTAGGAAAGAATACACGACATTATTGCATTGGTCGATTTAAGCAAATTACCCAACACTTTAGGCTTTGAATAGGTATATTTCCTTTGGGTCATGTCCTAAGATATTTTGGGTCATGTCTTTAAATAATAGCGACCAACACAATGACTATGGATTCATATATAGGAGACAAGACATTCTTCACAACACAATGGCTCTTGCGTCTCGGTATGGATGAAACCCCCGGACCATTGTGGCTCACCATGGGCTAATAACCCGATAAGGTACGAGCGATGACGTTATTGTATTTCTTGGAATGATTTATTCGGAGAGAAAAATTGAGACAAACGATCGATCAATAAACCCTCCGATGCTCTGTATCTTGGGCATATTTGGTACATGGGATGAAACCCTCTAACCACTAATTTGAATGAGATAACGTCCAATAATTACCATTGGTGTCTATTAATTAGGAAGAATGACTACACGACATTATTGCAGTGGTCGATTTAAGCACTTGACCCAACACTTTAGGCTTAAAATAGGTACCTAAATTTCCCTAGGGTCATGTCCTAACATATTTAGGGTCATGTCTTTAGCGACCAGTAAAATGACTATTGATTCATATATAGGAGACAAGACATTCTGCACAACACTATGGGTCTTGCGTTTGGTATGGATGAAACCCCCAAACCATAGTGGCTCACCATGGGATAATAAGCCAATAAGGTACGAGGGATGACGTTATTGTATTTCTTGGAATGATTTATTCGAAGAGAAAAATTCAGACAAACGATCGATCAATCAACCCTTCGACGCTTTGTATCATGGGCATATTTGGTACAAGGGACGAAACCCTCTAACCACTACTTTGAACGAGATAACGTCGAATAATCACCATTGGTGTCCATTAATTAGGAAGAATGAATACACGACTTTATTGAATTAGTCAATTTAAGAAAAGGACCCAACACTTTAGGCTTAGAATAGGTAGATTTCCTTAGGGTCATGTCCTAATATATTTAGGGTCATGTCTTTAAATAATAGCGACCAACACAATGACTATTGATTCATATATAGGAGACAAGACATTCTACACAATACCATGGGTCTTGCGTCTCGGTATGGATGAAACCCCCAGACTATAGTGGCTCACCAAGGGATAATAAGCCGATAAGGTACGAGGGATGACGTTATTGTATTTCTTTGAATGATTTATTTGGAGAGAAAATTTGAGACAAACGATCGATCAATAAACCTTCCGACGCTCTATAACTTGGGCATATTTGGTACATGGGACGAAACCCTCTAACCACTAGTTTGAATGAGACAACGTCCAATAATGACCATTGGTGTCTCTTAATTAGGAATAATGACTACACGACATCATTGAAGTGGTCGATTTAAGCACATGACCCAACACTTTAGGCTTAAAATAGGTAGCTAGATTTCCTTAGGGTCATGTCCTAAGATATTTAGTGTCATGTCTTTAGCGACCAACACAATGACTATTGAATCTTATATATGAGACAAGACATTCTGCACAACACTATGGGTCTTGCGTTTGGTATGGATGAAACCCCCAGATCATAGTTGCTCACCATGGGATAATAAGCCGATAAGGTACGAGGGATGACGTTATTGTATTTCTTAGAATGATTTATTCGAAGAGAAAAATTGAGACAAACGATCGATCAATCAACCCTCCGACGCTTTGTATCTTGGGCATATTTGGTACAAGGGACGAAACCCTCTCACCACTACTTTGAATGAGATAACGTCCAATAATCACCATTGGTGTGACTTAATTTGGAAGATTGAATACATGACTTTATTGAATTGGTCGACTTAAGAAAATGACCCACTACTTTAGGCTTAGAATATGTAGATTTCCTTAGGGTCATGTCCTAATATATTTTGGGTCATGTCTTTAACTAATAGCGACCAACACAATGACTATTGATTCATATATAGGAGACAAGACAATCTACACAACACTATGGGTCTTGCGTCTCGATATGGAAGAAACCCCCGGACCATAGTGGCTCACCATGGGCTAATAAGCCGATATTGTACGAGGCATGACGTTATTGTATTTCTTGGAATGATTTATTCGGAGAGAACAAATGAGACAAACGATAGATCAATAAACCCTCCAACGCTCTATATCTTGGTTGGGCATATTTGGTACAAGGGACGAAACCCTCTAGCCACAACTTTGAATGAGATAACGTGCAATAATCACCATTGGTGTCTCTTAATTAGGAAGAATGAATTCACGACATTATTGCATTAGTCGATTTAAGCACATGACCCAACACTTTAGGCTTAAAATAGGTAGATTTTCGTAGGGTCATGTCCTAAGATATTTTGGGTTATGGCTTTAAATAATAGCGACCAACACAATGACTATTGATACATATATTGGAGACAAGACATTCTACACAACACAATGGCTCTTGCGTCTCGGTATGGATGAAACCCACAGACCATAGTGGCTCACCATGGGCTAATAAGCCGATAAGGTACGAGGGATGACGTTATTGTATTTCTTGGAATGATTTATTTGGAGAGAACAATTTAGACAAACTATCGATCAATAAACCCTCTGACGCTCTGTATCTTGGGCATATTTGGTACAAGGGACGAAACTCTCTAACCAATACTTTAAATGAGATAACGTCTAATAATCACCATTGGTGTCTCTTAATTAGGAAGAATGAATACACGACATTATTGCATTAGTTGATTTAAGCACATGACCCAACACTTTAGGATTAAAATAGGTAGATTTCCTTAGGGTCATGTCCTAAGATATTTAGGGTCATGTCTTTAAATAATAGCGACCAACACAATGAATATTGATTCATATATAGGAGACAAGACATTCGACACAACACTATGGGTCTTGCGTCTCGGTATGGATGAAACCCCCAGACCATAGTGGCTCACCATGGGATAATAAGCCGATAAGGTACGAGGGATGACGTTGTTAAATTTCTTGGAATGATTTATTCGGAGAGAAAAATTGACACAAACGATCGATCAATAAACCCTCCGACGCTCTGTATCTTGGGCATATTTGGTACAAGGGACGAAACCCTCTAACCACTACTTTGGGTGAGATAACGTCCAATAATCACCAGTGGTGTCTCTTAATTAGGAATGAATATACGATATTATTGCATTAGTCGATTTAAGTACATGACCCAACACTTTAGGCTTAAATAGAAAGATTTCCTTAGGGTCACGTCCTAAAATATTTAGGGTCATGTCTTTAAATAATAGCAACCAACACAATGACTATTGATTCATATATAGGAGACAAGACATTCTACGCAACATCTTGCGTCTCGGTGTGGATGAAACCCCCAGGACCATAGTGGCCCACCACGGGCTAATAAGTCGATAAGGTACGAGGGATGACGTTATTGTATTTCATGGAATGATTTATTCGGAGAGAACAATTGAGACAAACAATCGATCAATCAACCCTCCGACGCTTTGTATCTTGGGCATATTTGGTACAAGGGACGAAACCCTCTAACCACTTCTTTGAACGATATAACATCCAATAATCACAATTGGTGTCTCTTAATTAGGAAGAATGAATACACGACATTATTGCATTGGTCGATTTAAGATAATGACCCAACATTTTAGCCTTAGAATAGGAAGATTTCCTTAGGGTCATGTCCTAATAAATTAAGGATCATGTCTTTAAATAGTAGCGACCAACACAATGACTATTGATTCATATATAGGAGACAAGACATTCTACACAACACTATGGGTCTTGCGTCTCGGTATGGATGAAACCCCCGGACCATAGTGGCTCACCATGGGCTAATAAGCCGATATTGTACGAGGGATGACGTTATTGTATTTCTTGGAATGATATATTCGGAGAGAACAATTGAGACAAACGATCGATCAATAAACCCTCCGACGCTCCGTATCTGGTTGGGCATATTTGGTACAAGGGACGAAACCCTCTAACCACTACTTTGAATGAGATAACGTCCAATAATCACCATTGGTGTCTCTTAATTAGGAAGAATGAATATACGATATTATTGCATTAGTCGATTTAAGTACATGACCCAACACTTTAGGCTTAAAATAGAAAGATTTCCTTAGGGTCACGTCCTAAAATATTTAGGGTCATGTCTTTAAATAATAGAGACCAACACAATGACTATTGATTCATATATAGGAGAGAAGACATTCTACACAACACAATGGCTCTTGCGTCTCGGTATGGATGAAACACCGGGACCATACTGGCTCACCATGGGCTAATAAGCCGATAAGGTACGAGGGATGTCGTTATTGTATTTCTTGGAATGATTTATTCGGAGAGAACATTTGAGACAAACGATAGATCAATAAACCCTCCGACGCTCTGTATCTTGGTTGGGCATATTTGGTACAAGGGACGAAACCCTCTAGCTACAACTTTGAATGAGATAACGTGCAATAATCACCATTGGTGTCTCTTAATTAGGAAGAATGAATACACGATATTATTCCATTGGTCGATTTAAGCACATGACCCAACACTTTAGGCTTAAAATAGGTATATTTCCTTAGGGTCATGTCTTTAAATAATAGAGACCAACATAATGACTATTGATTCATATATAGGAGAGAAGACATTCTACACAACACAATGGCTCTTGCGTCTCGGTATGGATGAAACCCACGGACCATAGTGGCTCACCATGGGCTAATAAGCCGATAAGGTACGAGGGATGACGTTATTGTATTTCTTGGAATGATTTATTCGGAGAGAACATTTGAGACAAACGATAGATCAATAAACACTTCGACGCTCTGTATCTTGGCTGGGCATATTTGGTACAAGGGTCGAAACCCTCTAGCCACAACATTGAATGAGATAACGTCCAATAATCACCAATGGTGTCTCTTAATTAGGAAGAATGAATTCACGACATTATTGCATTAGTCGATTTAAGCACATGCCCAAACACTTTAGGCTTAAAATAGGTAGATTTCCATAGGGTCATGTCCTAATATAATTTGGGTTATGTCTTTAAATAATAGCGACCAACACAATGACTATTGATTCATATATTGGAGATAAGACATTCTACACAACACAATGGCTCTTGCGTCTCGGTATGGATGAAACCCACAAACCATAGTGGCTGACCATGGGCTAATAAGCCGATAAGGTACGAGGGGTGACTTTATTGTATTTCTTAGAATGATTTATTTTGAGAGAACAATTGAGACAAACGATCAATCAATAAACCCGTCGACGCTCTGTATCTTGGGCATATTTGGTACAAAGGACAAAACTCTCTAACCATTACTTTGAATGAGATAACGTCTAATAATCACCATTGGTGTCTCTTAATTAGGAAGAATGAATACACGACATTATTGCATTAGTCGATTTAAGCACATGACCCAACACTTTAGGCTTAAAATAGGTAGATTTCCTTACGGTCATGTCCTAAGATATTAAGGGTCATGTCTTTAAATAATAGCGACCAACAAAATGACTACTGATTCATATATAGGAGACAAGACATTCTACACAACACTATGGGTCTTGCGTCTCGGTATGTATGAAACCCCGGGACCATAGTGGCTCACCATGGGATAATAAGCCGATAAGGTACGAGGGATGGCGTCATTAAATTTCTTGGAATGATGTATTCGGAGAGAAAAATTGAGAGAAACAATCGATCAATAAACCCTCCGACTCTCTGTATCTCGGGCATATTTGGTACAAGGGACGAAATCCTCTAACCACTACTTGGAATGAGATAACGTCCAATAATCACCAGTGGTGTCTCTTAATTAGGAATGAATATACGATATTATTGCATTGGTTGATTTAAGCACATGACCCAACACTTTAGGCTTAAAATAGGTAGATTTCCTTAGGTTCATGTCCTAATATATTAAGGATCATGTCATTAAATAATAACGACTAACACACTGTCAATTGATTCATATATAGGAGATAAGACATTCTACACAACACAATGGCTCTTGCGTCTCGGTATGGATGAAACCCCCGGACCATAGTGGCTCACCATGGGCTAATAAGCCGATATTGTTCGAGGGACGACGTTATTGTATTTCTTGGAATGGTTTATTCAGAGAGAACAATTGAGACAAACGATAGATCAATAAACCCTCAGACGCTCTCTATCTTGGTTTGGCATATTTGGTACAAGGGACGAAACCCTCTAGCCACAACTTTGAACGAGAAAACGTGCAATAATCACCATTGGTGTCTCTTAATTAGGAAGAATGAATACACGACTCCATTGCATTGGTCGATTTAAGCACATGACCCAACACTTTAGGCTTAAAATAGGTAGATTTCCTTAGGGTCATGTGCTAAGCTTTTTAGGGTCATGTCTTTAAATAATAGCGACCAACAAAATGACTATTGATTCATATATAGGAGACAATACATTCTACACAACACAATGGCTCTTGCGTCTCGGTATAGATGAAACCCCTCGGACCATAGTGGCTCACCAAGAGCTAATAAGCCGATAACGTACGAGGGATGACGTTATTGTATTTCTTGGAAAGATTTATTCAGAGAGAACAATTGAGACAAATGATCGATCATTAAACCCTCCGACGCTCTGTATCTTGGGCTTATTTGGTACAAGGGACGAAACCCTCTAACCACTACTTTGAATGAGATAACGTCCAATAATCACCAGTGGTGTCTCTTAATTAGGAATGAATATACGATATTATTGCATTGGTCGATTTAAGCACATGACCCAACACTTTAGGGTTAAAATAGGTACCTAGATTTCCATAGGGTCATGTCCTAAGATATTTAGGGTCATGTCTTTAGCGACCAACACAATGACTATTGACTCATATATAGGAGACAAGACATTCTACGTAACACAATTGGTCTTGCGTCTCGGTATGGATGAAACCCCCGGGACCATATATAGTGGCCCACCATGGGCTAATAAGTCGATAAGGTACGAGGGATGACGTTATTGTATTTCTTGCAATGATTTATTCGGAGAGAACAATTGAGACAAACGATCGATCAATCAACCCTCCGACGCTTTGTATCTTGGCAATATTTGGTACAAGGGACGAAACCCTCTAAGCACTACTTTGAATGATTTAACATCCAATAATCACCATTGGTGTCTCTTAATTAGGAAGAATGAATACACGACATTATTGCATTGGTTGATTTAAGAAAATGACCCAACACTTTAGGCTTAGAATAGGTAGATTTCCTTAGGGTCATGTCCTAATATATAAAGGATCCTGTCTTTAAATAATAGCGACCAACACAATGACTATTGATTCATATATAGGAGACAAGACATTCTACACAACACTATGGGTCTTGCGTCTCGGTATGGATGAAACCCCCGGACCATATTGGCTCACCATGGGATAATAAGCCGATAAGGTATGAGAGATGACGTTATTGTATTTCTTTGAAGGATTTATTAGGAGAGTAATATTGAGACAATTGATCGATCAATAAACCTTCCAACGCTCTGTAACTTGGGCATATTTGGTACAAGCGACGAAACCCTGTAACCACAACTTTGAATGTGATAACGTCCAATAATCACCATTGGTGTCTCTTAATTAGGAAGGAATACACGACATTATTGCATTGGTCGATTTAAGCACATGACCTAACACTTTAGGCTAAAAATAGGTAGATTTCCTTAGGGTCATGTCCTAAGATATTTAGGGTCATGTGTTTAAATAATAGCGACTAACACACTGTCAATTGATTCATATATAGGAGACAAAACATTCTACACAACACAATGGCTCTTGCGTCTCGGTATGGATGAAACTCCCGGACCATAGTGGCTCACTATGGGCTAATAAGCTGATATTGTTCGAGGGATGACGTTATTGTATTTCTTGGAATGATTTATTCGGAGAGAACAATTGAGACAAACGATAGATCAATAAACCCTCCGACGCTCTGTATCTTGGTTGGGCATATTTGGTACAAGGGACGAAACCCTCTAGCCACAACTTTGAATGAGATAATGTGCAATAATCACCATTGGTGTCTCTTAATTAGGAAGAATGAATACACGATATTATTGCATTGGTCGATTTAAGCACATGACCCAACACTTTAGGCTTAAAATAGGTATATTTCATTTGGGTCATGTCTATAAATAATAGCGACCATCACAATGACTATTGATTCATATATAGAAGAGAAGACATTCTACACAACACAATGGCTCTTGCGTCTCGGTATGGATGAGACACCGGGACCATAGTGGCTCACCATGGGCTAATAAGCCGATAAGGTACGAGGGATGACGTTATTGTATTTCTTGGAATCACTAGTGGAAAAATGCTCAAATGCTCCGGTTAAAAAGCCCTCAAATGCTTCGTATTTAGCCCGTAGCAGACGTCACACGAGCATTTGAGCATTTTAAAATGCTCTGGTTGTTAACCGGAGCATTTGTTAGCTCAAATGCTCCGGTTGTCTGATTAACCGGAGCATTTGAGCTTGTTAGCATGGATAAATGCCTTAAATGCTTCGGTTGTTAAGGCAAAACCGGAGCATTTGTGAGCAAATGCTCCGGTTTTTCCTTAACAACCGGAGCATTTTGTGGCAAATCTAAGAATAAAAAAAACACCAGCATGCTACCGACTACAGCCAGCCAGCAGCATGCGTGCTAGCAACAGGCCTACTAGTCGATTAAAATTAGCAGAAGAGGATCACATTTGCCTATGCACACTCACAAAAAACCCAGCTAGCTACTGCTCCTGCATATTTTTTCTATCATTTGTCTATGGACTGTCACAAAAACAAACCCACCTAGCTACTGCCAGTGCATATCATTCGTATCATTTGTCTATGTACAATCACAAAATACCAAGTGTCATCATTCATCCTACTTGAGACTTTAGAATACAAGCAAACAATATCAAAATTCATTACAAAAGGATAATATCTAAAATGGATATGCTTACTGTATCCAAGTCTAGTAACATGAAGTATGAATCATTTAAACAAGTAGAGTGAGAACAACCACCAAAAATATTAAGAGGTATCCTTCAGCATGTACAACAGTTGCATGATGATATCTTGGAAAGGGTGGGTGCTGCCTATCAAAATAACAAGTGATGTAGAACTCATACATGATCACAAATATAGATTAGAAACAAGAGGAAAAGAGATACTCACCTAGCCCCAACTTTATTCCAAGTCATTGTGTCAAGGTCAAGAATATGGACATCGTACAAAAGCTTCCAGCAGGTATCTTCACCACCGAACATTATCAATTTGAGCCAGCCAGTGCCAGGCGAATTCCCAAAAGCAGTTAATTCTTCTCATTCCTAAGTTCAAATGTACAATAAAAAATTAATTCTCCACAAGGCAAGAATAGAATTGGGGTACTCAACAGAGTACGAAAGCTCCAAGAGAAACAAAAAATTGGAATACCATATGAACAACACCGAATCTCCAGCAACGAGCCTTTTAGCACTGACAAAGACACTCCACCCCGTAGTAAGTAGGTGCCTTTTGGGTTGTCCTGCATAAGTAAAAGCAGTACATTGTTAGTTACAGAGAATATTAAAAAATCTCAAAGTAGGTCAGAGTATAGGACAACATACAAAACATGAATCATTAAGTGCTTTGCATAAAACATTTCATAGCAGAACACGCAACATTTCATAGTTAGCCATTGAAACATTCAAGCATATGAAAAATTATTTAAACTAGAATGAGATTTTACCAATATTAAGAAAAAAGAATCCGGAACCATAAAAAAATCTTCGAACTACCATTGGAATTTTTGACACAAGGTACTGGGAATCTGGGATACTTACTCTTCTATCAAAAGGCTTGCTCTAAATAGAGAGCAATGTATAGAGGTTCTGAACATGCACATCATGATAAATTCTACACTCAGAAATCAGGATCTTCGATGTTCAACAAAATTAACATGATACTTTGAAATTAGTATATCTATTAATTCCTCACAAATTTTAGAGCAATAACTAGGGTTTACAAGTGCTAGAGAACATAGAAAACATATAAGTTGAAAAACCTTCTTTTTGGCAGGAACACATAAGTTCGCTCCAACAAAAGCTTTTAGCAATAAAAACTAAAAAAAGGAAAAAAAAAATCAGAATATTCAACCATCTAAAACCAATTTTGCGGAATCAGGGGCAAGAAAAGTATAAAAAACAGAAAATAAAGCAATTGAGGAAGTAAAGTACACCTATTTTTGCAGTTAATCTTCTGGTATTATAGTTGTCGTCCAATACAGGGTACATATTAGGTACAGTTGCTGGACAAAGCATCTGTACAGAATACAAATTGGATAGATTCAGGGAGAATAGGTTTTGATAAAGCAAATTCAAGTAAAGTGGAACACCCTACATGTTTCAAGATGCCTTCAGAATCACCCACAATATCACAACATATGATCTAACCTAAATCAAAAGCAACAAGTTTAGTACACACCTGTCAGGCATGCCAGTGGGAAAATGTACGATATAGCAGCCAAAAAAATGGATGTTGGGCAGAGGTAGAACCTAATCATTAAGGAATAGAGCATATCATCACTGATGGTCACAAATTTACAACCATAAATCAAAACAAATACGTTCCAGGTTGTAGATCTTTACCATAAAAACAGTTGATAAATGAAGCAACGAAGCAGACCCACTTTTGTGAATATAATTGCTCCACTGTGGGAAAAAAGTATCATTGTCTCATCAATGAACGCATTACTTCTATACCTTGTATCAAGAAGAGTGACCAATTACAACTTCAATCCTAATAAATCCTTTAATGTGAGACTAAGTGGAAAATTACATTAAACATGATACGGGACCGGGGAGGAGATGTATCTAGCATTTAATACCTTCTTACTTAACCTTAAGTCTGATTGGCTATTATCCCTCGAATCTCTTATCTCAAGAGACAGAGCATATACTTCAACATAAATCAAAGATTATCAAGATATTAGGACAAAATAAGCAGTAAAATACTTTAAAGTCACTCTAATACATAAAAAATCTAGAGAGAATAAAAGAACCCATGGCCAAATCAATGTGGTTTTGCTTCATACTTAAGTAGATACTTTACATATTGGCTTTTATTGCAGTTATATAGTTTCAATAAAGTCCATCGATGTGTTTGAGTCTTATAACACTTTGCAGTACTATGTATGGTTTAGGCTGAAGCACTGCAAGTGACACCCATGCCATGAGTCTGCTAATTTGTGTGATTAGACTTCAGGACATGTGTGATGAAGTCTTAGGCAGCAAGCTTGCTTCACGACTATGGACTGGTTGTGTCGTTGAGATTCTAAATTCAAGATTAGACAATTAATGATGCAAAATCTTTGCCCTTTTTTGTAGTAGTGTTCATAAGAGTTGCAAAATCTTTTCAACTTTCTCTTATTATCTTGCATCAGTGATTGTTTTCCTTTGTCATATGAAAGAAGAGAGAGAAATTGAATCATTTACATGTTTGCAAACTATAGAATCAATTCCAAATTCATGATTAGGCACTTAATGATGCAACAAAAACTATTTGAGCTGAAGCCATACCAACATAGGTGAAGCCAAAGTTGAAGCTGCATACCTTTCTCTGCGGCAGCTCTAATATGTTGGCAATGGGATCCTAGCTGGAGCAAGTGGGTTCCTAGCCTGCCCACCAATAGCAGCAACAGAAGTTCGAGTAAGTGAAGAACTTTAGCTTGCTCAGGAATTCCCTAATGAATCAAGATATCCTCACAAGTTTAGCTATTCATAATTAATACAGAAAGCCAACCAAGATTCTTCTTCAGCAGGAACCATAAACAATTAGAACGCAACCATGACAAGGGCGACAAGTTGTACAATATCACTTGGAAAATTAGCTTGTAATGATAGCATATACTCACTTAGAGAAACCTAGAGAGCTAGGTATAGTACTGTGCAAACAAAAAAGGAACTTTTTCATGAAAACACCGTAACTTATGGAACAACAAAACCTCTTTTATGTAATTTGAACCTCTTTTCTAGGTCAGTCCATTGGATTTAAATAGAAGTGTCACTTGCTTTTATGCAATTTGAACCTCTTTTCTAGGTCAGTCCACAGGAAGAAAAGAGGAAAAAAAAAGTAACTAAGAAACAAACCAAAACGTTAGAAATAGTAGCAGTTACTTCGGCTTGAGTAATCAGGACTGTTGAGAAAAGAGTAGACCAAAGAACAGTGTACAGTTTAGTACAAACCCAAAAATGTAAAACAAAATTTAAAAATCAACTAGAAAACAAATTTAAAATAAAAATGTGTACATTACATTGGCGTTAGTAAACATAATATCCCCAACCGGGCCTTGGTAGGAGCATTATTAGAGGTAGTATTATATGGATTTACTGGAAGGAAAATATATAAAATGAAAGGAAAGGTTAAAGTTCATTACTCACCCAAAATCTGAAGAGAAGAAACCAACCACTGGGCATAACTCTCTGCAGAATTATATGTATTTAATCAGTGCTCCATGTAGTCAAAAATCACACAAATCTTTTTCATTAATCAAAATATTAACGTAAAGTTTACCGCTTTGGCAGTCAACAGAGAAACTCCATTGTCACCTATAATACATCTTCATATAAAATCACCTGTTCTCATCAAAGAACAAAAACAACTCAGGTAAGGAGCCATCCACTCTGATACATTAAAGAAAAGAAACTAGTATATAGCTCATAGCAGCAGAGAGGGGATACAGCATCCAAGACACAAATCTAACTTAAGATTTTCAAGAAACACTGAAAAGTACAAGCTCTATTCGATGGAATCAATATACTGATGCAAACAGCTAATAAGCTTAGTGAATACTGTGTGTTTAAAAAACACATCCTACTCTGCGACCAAAAGAAAGAACTCCAACTATATTAAACTACAACACAAGCAGAGAGGGGATAAATGAAGGCCAAATATCAAGTTCAATAGACAAAAAACATACGTTAGGACACTAGCACTCTAGAGTCTGAACTATTAAGATAATGTACTATGTTACTCTCACTCTTTAGCACGCCATACCCATGTCCAGCATGCATCCTCTTAATCACGTGAATCCTTGGTATATCTCTTAAATTTAATAGGAAAAAAATGTACATTCTTCGTTTCTAAATATATGCAAAACTTTGACTTTCGTATCAATGGAAAATCAAGATGCAAAGTTTGGGTAACAATGGATGGTGTAACAAATATTCTTTCATGTACTTATGGAAATGGAGAAGAAGCTTAATTACAAGGGTTTGTAATAGACTTCTTTACAAGGAGCTGGAACTGTCCGATATGTAGAAGTGTAGAACTCTGAGTAAAACAAGTCCTTAGCGGAATTGAGAAGTCTAGTGCCTCTAGTCAAGGTCTGCATAAAGTCTTGCATACATTTATCCTATAAATATAAAAATGAGTGCTTGTATCAGATAACTCTGTGGTTCCACTTCATCAAGACAATCCACCTATAAGAAGCATTAAACTAAAGATCAGCAAATTCGTGTACTTTTGGGGTAAGGGCTCCAGAGCGCTCTTCTATGTGTGAAGGCTTTAAGTGAGGCACGAGTCAAGAGAGATGATCTCTTTACAGATTAGTGAGAAACAATGCTTTAAGGCAACTCGAGTTCATGAAGAAACTCAAAAAATGGCCGAGTTAGTAATAGGTTTGTCATAGAGTTGTTTGGTCTATTGTAGTAAAAGAGATGAGCCAAAATCCTACATGGTCGAGAATTTCCTTCCTATTGTAAAAGGGTTTTCTCGTTTTAAATCTCTCACTTTTATATTATATAGAGTACCATTTTGACATTGAAGAAGACGCCAATGCTTCCGAGAGAATACTTGATTATTAGTACTTTGAGATAGATCATAGTCTATTTTACGAGTCCAGTCGAAAATAGCCTCTGGAGGTCCTAGATGTTGGAAAGGGTAAACAACATTGACTGAGATAAGCAAGAGTTCTAACACAGACCACTAGGAGAAGAAAAGAGAACTGACCATTTCCATTTGTTGTTCTCCTCAATAAGTTAGCACCATCCTCCTCGTCTTCCTACGCACTAAGTCTGCAAAGTTCCAAGAAACAGAGTGTTCAGAAAATACAAAGTCTAGTGATCAGAAAATAGTAGATTCAGCCTGAAAGGTGAATTTTCTTCTTTTCTCGAAACCCCAACAAAAAGGAAAAGAAAAGAGGGATATGACTATATTAGTTAGTCAACAAAACAACACTGTTGTGCTAACTTTTGTGAATTGATAAATGATAATAGGGCCTACAGGAAACAACTGAGCTAGGTCACATTATAGATTTTTAGAGTGCAATTGTGTGAGTATCTCACAGAGAGTGGATTTTACACCTTTAAGGCAGAAGAACACAGCTGAATAAAAAAAACAGCAACTCAAAACTATTTATAAACAACGTCCATAGTAGTACATTTAGAAGTGTTGGGTGATTCTAAATTGATAGGTTTTTACACACTGATAATCACTTGGGAAGTTTAATAAAAGATAACTGACAAGTACTACAATACTCTAGCTTAGGAAATATTAAAATCTGCTATCGAATTTGGCATCATACCACACACAGAAATTCAGTTTGTTTCACACCAATAGATGAAGAACATACAACACTATATGAATATTTGACATAGAAGCACTAAAAAATCCACAACATACAAACACAAAATGAAAAATACACATAAGACCAATAATAAATTGCATAAACAAATCGCATAGACAACTGATGAAGAACAACCAACAGGACCAAATATTTGCATGACCTAAATTAAAAATGTAAACCCTAACCAAATTAAATCACCGATTAGAAAAAATCTCAAAAAAAAAAACTCAGATAATCAATCCATAATCAAAGGAAACAAAACGGATCTTGCAACGAATTACAGAAAGGAATGACGACATCTTCATATTGCTCAGTGACTGGTATAACCCATAAAAAAAGAGCAGTGTTGTCATTCTCCCATATTTAATGGCAAAAAATCACCAAAATTTGTCACAATTTACACAAAACTACTACCAAGTTTCTAATTTGGTGTATGTCATGCTAAAAGCATCCTACTAGATTGGAGTTAGATAAATGATTGAGGAAATTAATTATATTAAACCCTAGAATTATTTTGAGTAATTCAGGAAAACCTAGAAATTATGATAAAATAGAACCTGAAGGAGTTAGGGAAATTGAAGATACATCAGATCCAAACTTGAAGGAGTATGCGGCAGACTGATTCGAGTGGCCAGACTTGCGCTAGCGAATTCGAGCCTGAAGGGGTTAGCGAATTAGAGTGGCCAGACTTCAGCGAACAAGCTTCGAACTGCGGCAGATTGGCGATAGAGAGGGACTTAAGCGAAGCGAGTTCCAATCGAACTCCGGCGGAGGAAGCGGTAGAGAGGGACTAGCGAAGTCTAAACTCTATTGAATGAACTGACTTGAGAGATGTTAGGAGGGACTGACTTGGGAGCAAGGGCACGACGACGACGGAGCCCCTAACCGAACAGATGGAGGACGGCTGAGTGGGGGAGGAAGCGAAGGACTTGGGAGGGAGGGACGACGGAGGACGGCTGAGTGAGAGAGCGAAAATTGATAAGAGCGGGAGGGAGTGAGGGACTGAACTATAGGGTCGATTAATTAATACTTCATTTGATTAAATTAGCAGTGGGGAGAATTTCACCAAAGAAACAAAAACTACCGCTCACCCATCCAAGTGCTCCGTTGATTAACCGGAGCATTTAGTTACAAATGCTCGGGTTGATTAGTCAACCTGAGCATTTGATGTCAAATGCTCCGGTTGACTAATCAACCCGAGCATTTGTGAATTTTTTTTCTAAAATTATCAGAAATGCTCGGGTTGATTAGTCAACCAAAGCAGTTGATAAGTAGCAAAAGCTGTTTTTTCCACAAGTGAATGACTTATTCGGAGAGAACAATTGAGACAAACGATAGATCAATAAACTCTCCGACGCTCTGTATCTTGGCTGGGCATATTTGGTACAAGGGACGAAACCCTCTAGCCACAACTTTGAATGAGGTAACGTCCAATAATCACCATTGGTGTCTCTTAATTATGAAGAATGAATTCACGACATTATTGCA
This sequence comes from Beta lomatogona, assembly GCA_947646795.1. Lineage (NCBI taxonomy): Eukaryota > Viridiplantae > Streptophyta > Magnoliopsida > Caryophyllales > Amaranthaceae > Beta > Beta lomatogona. Next base: position 1,682,629 of record CANSNZ010001071.1, read on the forward strand.
TTAGTCGATTTAAGCACATGACCCAATACTTTAGGCTTAAAATAGGTAGATTTCCGTAGGGTCATGTCCTAATATAAATTGGGATATGACTTTAAATAATAGCGACCAACACTATGACTATTGATTCATATATTGGAGACAAGACATTCTACACAGCACAATGGCTCCTGCGTCTCGGTATAGATGAAACCCACAGACCATAGTGGCTCACCATGGGCTAATTAGCCGATAAGGTACGAGGGGTGACGTTATTGTATTTCTTGGAATGATTTATTTAGAGAGAACAATTGAGACAAACGGTCGATCAATAAACCCTCCGACGCTCTGTATCTTGGGCATATTTGGTACAAGGGACGAAACTCTCTAACCACTACTTTGAATGAGATAACGTCTAATAATCACCATTGGTGTCTATTAATTAGGAAGAATGAATACACAACATTATGGCATTAGTCGATTTAAGCACATGACCCAACACTTTAGGCTTAAAATAGGTAGATTTCCTTAGGGTCATGTCCTAAGATATTTAGGGTCATGTCTTTAAATAATAGCGACCAACACAATGACTATTGATTCATATATACAGGAGACAAGACATTCTACACAACACTATGGGTCTTGCGTCTCGGCATGGATGAAACCCCCAGACCATAGTGGCTCACCATGGGATAATAAGCCGATAAGGTACGAGGGATGACGTTATTAAATTTCTTGGAATGATTTCTTCGGAGAGAAAAATTGAGACAAACGATCGATCAATAAACCCTCCGACGCTCTGTATCTTGGGCATATTTGGTACAAGGGACGAAACCCTCTAACCACTACTTGGAAAGAGATAACGTCCAAAAATCACCAGTGGTGTCTCTTAATTAGGAATGACTATACGATATTACTGCATTGGTCGATTTAGGAACATGACCCAACACTTAAGGCTTAAAATAGGAAGATTTTCTTAGGGTCATGTCCTAAGATATTTAGGGTCATGTCTTTAAATAATAGCGACCAACACAATGACTATTGATTCATATATAGGAGACAAGAATTCTACGCAACACAATTGGTCTTGCGTCTCGGTATGGATGTAACCCCCGGGACCATAATGGTCCACCATGGGCTAATAAGTCGATAAGGTACGAGGGATGACGTTATTGTATTTCTTGGTAAGATTTATTCGGAGAGTTCATTTGAGACAAAACGATCGATCAATCAACCCTCCGACGCTTTGTATCTTGGGCATATTTGGTACAAGGGACGAAACCCTCTAACCACTACTTTGAATGATATAACATCCAATAATCACCATTGGTGTCTCTTAATTAGGAAGAATGAATACACGACATTATTGCATTGGTCGATTTAAGAAGAAGGCCCAACACTTTAGGCTTAGAATAGGTAGATTTCCTTAGGGTCATGTCCTAATATAATAAGGATCATGTCTTTAAATAATAGCGACCAACACAATGACTATTGATTCATATATAGGAGACAAGACATTCTACACAACACTCTAGGTCTTGCGTCTCGGTATGGATGAAACCCCCGGACCATATTGGCTCACCATGGGATAATAAGCCGATAAGGTACGAGGGATGACGTTATTGTATTTCTTTGAATGATTTATTCGGAGAGTAATATTGGGACAAATGATCGATCAATAAACCCTCCGACGCTCTGTATCTTGGGCATATTTGGTACAAGGGACGAAACCCTGTAACCACTACTTTGAATGTGATAACGTCCAATAATCACCATTGGTGTCTCTTAATTAGGAAGGAATACACAACATTATTGCATTGGTCGATTTAAGCACATGACGCAACACTTTAGGCTAAAAATAGGTAGATTTCCTTAGGGTCATGTCCTAAGATATTTAGGGTCATGTCTTTAAATAATAGCGACTAACACACTGCCAATTGATTCATATATAGGAGACAAGACATTCTACACAACACAATGGCTCTTGCGTCCCGGTATGGATGAAACCCCCGGACCATAGTGGCTCACCATGGGCTAATAAGCCGATATTGTACGAGGGAGGACGTTATTGTATTTCTTGGAATGATTTATTCGGAGAGAACAATTGAGACATACGATAGATCAATAAACCCTCCGACGCTCTCTATGTTGGTTGGGCATATTTAGTACAAGGGACGAAACCCTCTAGCCACAACTTTGAATGAGATAACGTGCAATAATCACCATTAGTGTCTCTTAATTAGGAAGAATGAATACACGATATTATTGCATTGGTCGATTTAAGCACATGACCCAACACTTTAGGCTTAAAATAGGTATATTTCCTTAGGGTCATGTCTTTAAATAATAGCGACCAACACAATGACTGTTGATTCATATATAGGAGAGAAGACATTCTACACAACACAATGGCTCTTGCATCTCGGTACGGATGAAACACCGGGACCATAGTGGCTCACCATGGGCTAATAAGCCGATAAGGTACGAGGGATGACGTTATTGTATTTCTTGGAATGATTTATTCGGAGAGAACAATTGAGACAAACGATAGATCAAAAAACCCTCCGACGCTCTCTATCTTGGCTGGGCATATTTGGTACAAGGGACGAAACCCTCTAGCCACAACATTGAATGAGATAACGTCCAATAATCACCATTGGTGTCTCTTAATTAGGAAGAATGAATTCACGACATTATTGCATTAGTGGATTTAAGCACACGACCCAACACTTTAGGCTTAAAATAGGTAGATTTCCGTAGGGTCATGTCCTAAAATAATTTAGGTTATGCCTTTAAATAATAGCGACCAACACAACGACTATAGTGGCTTACCATGGGATAATAAGCCGATAAGGTACGATGGATGACGTTATTAAATTTCTTGGAATGATTTATTCGGAGAGAAAAATTGAGACAAACGATCGATCAATAAACCCTCCGACGCTCTGTATCTTGAGCATATTTGGTACAAGGGACGAAACCCTCTAACCACTAATTTGAATGAGATAACGTCCAATAATCACCAGTGGTGTCTCTTAATTAGGATTGAATACACGATATTATTGCATTGGTCGATTTAAGCACATGACCCAACACTTTAGGCTTAAAATAGGTAGATTCCCTTAGGGTCATGTCCTAAGATATTTAGGGTCATGTCTTTAAATAATAGCCACCAACACAATGACTATTGATTCATGTATAGGAGAGAAGACATTCTACACCACACAATGGCTCTTACGTCTCGGTATGGATGAAACCCTGGGACCATAGTGGCTCACCATGGGCTAATGTTACTAAGTATAGGGTTATTTTTGAAACTGAAAAAAAAATGGTTCACCATTGCAAATGTTCCATAGTACAGAGTTACCAGTGGGAATTTCCCCTATAAATAATATCGACCAACACAATGACTATTGATTCATATATTGGAGACATTACATTCTACGCAACACTATGGGTCTTGCGTCTCGGTAAGGTGGAAGCCCTGGACCATAGTGGCTCACCATGGGATAATAAGTCGACAAGGTACGAGGGATGACTTTATTGTATTTCTTGGAATGATATATTCGGGGAGAGAAATTGAGACAACAATCGATCAGTCTACCCTCCGACGCTCTGTATCTTGGGCATATTTGGTACAAGGGACGAAACCCTCTAACCACTACTTTGAATAAGATAACATCCAATAATTACCATTGGTGTCTCTTAAATAGGATTGAATGCACGATATCATTGCATTAGTCGATTTAAGCACATGACCCAACACTTTTGGCTAAAAATAGGTAGATTTCCTTTGGGTTATGTCCTAAGATATTTAGGGTCATGTCTTTAAATAAAAGCGACCAACACAATGACTATTGATTCATATATAGGAGACAAGACATTATACACAACACAATGGCTCTTGCTTCTCGGTATGGATGAAACCCCGGGACCATAGTGGTTCACCAAGGGATAATAAGCCGATAAGGTACAAGGGATGACGTTATTGTATTTCTTGGAATGATTTATTTGAAAACAAAAATTGAGACAAACGATCGATCAATAAACCCTCTGACGCTTTATATCTTGGCCATATTAGGTACAAGGGACAAAACCCTCTAACCACTGCTTTGAATGAGATAACGTCCAATAATCACCATTGGTGTATCTTAATTAGGAAGAATGAACACACGACATTATTGCATTGGTCGATTTAAGAAAATTACCCAACAGTTTAGGATTAGAATAGGTACGTTTCCTTAGGGTCATGTCCTAATATAATTTAAGGTCATGTCTTTAAATAATAGAGACCGACACAATGACTATTAATTTTTATATAGGAGACAAGACATTCTACACAACACTATGGGTCTTGCATCTCGGTGTGGATGTAAACCTGGACCATAGTGGCTCACCATGGGATAATAAGCCGATAAGGTACGAGGGATCACATTATTGTATTTCTTGGAATGATTTATTCGGAGAGAAAAATTCAGACAAACGATCGGTCAATAAACCATACAGCGCTCGGTATCTTGGGCATATTTGGTACAAGGGACGAAACCCTCACCACTAGTTTGAATGTGATAACGTCCAATAATCACCATTGGTGTCTCTTAATTAGGAATGAATGCACGACATTATTGCATTGGTCGATTTAAGCACATGACCCACCTCTTTAGGCTTAAAATAGGTAGATTTCCTTTGGGTTGTGTCGTAAGATATTTAGGGTCATGTCTTTAAATAAAAGCGACCAACACAATGACTATTGATTCATATATAGGAGACAAGACATTCTACACAACACAATGGCTCTTGCGTCTCGTTATGGATGAAACCCCCGGACCATAGTGGCTCACCATGGGATAATAAGCCGATAAGGTACGCGGGGGGACGTTATTGTATTTCTTGGAATGATTCATTCGGAGAGAACAATTGAGACACAACACAATGACTATTGATTCATATATAGGAGACAAGACATTCTACACCACACAGTGCCTCTTGCGTCTCCGTATGGATGAAACCCCCGGACCATAGTGGTTCACCATTGGCTAATAAGCCGATAAGGTACGAGAGATGACGTTATTGTATTTCTTGGAATGATTTATTCGGAGAGAACAATTGAGGCAAACGATCGATCAATAAACCCTCATACGCTCTGTATCTTGGGCATATTTGGTACAAGGGACGAAACCCTCTAACCACTACTTTGAATGAGATAACGTCCAATAATCACCATTGGTGTCTCTTAATTAGGAAGAATGAATACACGACATTATTACATTGGTCGATTTAAGCACATGACCAAACACTCTAGGCTTAAAATATGTAGATCTCATTAGGGTCATGTCCTAATATATTTAGGGTCATGTCTTTAAATAATAGCGACCAACACAATGACTATTGATTCATATATTGGAGACAAGACATTCTACGCAACACTATGCGTCTTGCGTCTCGATATGGATGAAACCCGCAGATCATAGTGGCTCACCATGGGATAATAAGCCGATAAGGTACGAGGGATGACGTTATTGTATTTCTTGGAAATATTTATTCAAAGAGAAAAATTCTGACAAAAGATCGGTCAAAAAACCATCCAATTCTCTGTATCTTCGGCATATTTGGTACGAGGGACGAAACCCTCACCACTAGTTTGAATGTGATAACGTCCAATAATCACCATTGGTGTCTCTTAATTAGGAATGAATGAACGACATTATTGCATTGGTCGATTTAAGCACATGACCCAACTCTTTAGGCTTAAAATAGGTAGATTTCCTTAGGGTCATGTCCTAATATATTTAGGGTCATGTCTTTAAATAATAGAGACATACACAATGACTATTGATTCATATATAGAAGAAAATACATTCTACGCAACAATATGGGTCTTGCGTCTCGGTATGAATGAAACCCCTGGGCCATAGTGGCTCACTATGGGATAATAAGTCGATAAGGTACGAGGGATGACGTTATTGTATTTCTTGGAATGATTTATTCGGGGAGAAAAATTGCGACTACGATCGATCAATAAACCATCCAACGCTCTGTATCTTTTGCATATTTGGTGCAAGGGACGAAGCCCTCTAACCACTACTTTGAATGAGATAACGTCCAATAATAACAATTGGTGTCTCTTCATTAGGAAGATTGAATACACGACATTATTGAGTTGGTTGATTTAAGCACATGACCCAACACTTTAGGCTTAAAATATGTTGATTTCCATAGGGTCATGTCCTAATATATTAGGGTCAAGTCTTTAAATAATAGCGACCAACACAATGACAATTGATTCATATATAGGAGACAAGACATTCTACACAACACTATGGGTCTTGCATTTCGGTATGGATGAAACCCCCAGACCACTGTTGCTCACCATGGGATAATAAGCCGAAAAGGTACGAGGGATGGCGTTATTGTATTTCTTGCAATGATATATTCGGAGAGAAAAATTCAGACAAACATCGGTCAATAAACCATCCAACGCTCTGTATCTTGGGCATATTTGGTACAAGGGACGAAACCCTCACCACTAGTTTGAATGTGATAACGTCCAATAATCACCATTGTTGTCTCTTAATTAGGAATGAATGAACGACATTATTGCATTGGTCGATTTAAGCACATGACCCAACTCTTTAGGCTTAAAATAGGTAGATTTCCTTAGGGTCATGTCTACGCAACACTTTGAGTCTTGCGTCTCGGTATGGATTAAACCCCTGGGCGATAGTGGCTCACCATGGGATAATAGGCCGATAAGGTACGAGGGATGACGTTATTGTATTTCATGGAATGATTTATTCGGGGAGAAAAATTGTGACTACGATCGATCAACAAACCCTCTGACGCTCTGTATCTTTGGCATATTTGGTACAAGGGACGAAACCCTCTAACCACTACTCTAATTTAGATAACGTCCAATAATAACAATTGGTGTCTCTTAATTAGGAAGAATGAATACACGGCATTGTTGCATTGGTCGATTTAAGCACATGACCCAACACTTTAGGCTTAAAATATGTAGACTTCCTTAGGGTCATGTCCTAAAATATTCGGGTCATGTCTTTAAATAATAGCGACCAACACAATGACTATTGATTCATATATTGTAGACAAGACATTCTACACAACATTATAGGTCTTGCATTTCGGTATGGATGAAACCCCCAGACCACAATTGTTCACCGTGGGATAATAAGCCGATAAGGTACGATGGATGACATTATTGTATTTCTTGGAATGATTTATTCGGAGAGAAAAATTCAGACAAACGATCGGTTAATAAACCATCCAACGCTCTGTATCTTGGGTATATTTGGTACACGGGACGAAACCCTCACCACTAGTTTGAATGTGATAACGTCCAATAATCACCATTGGTGTCTCTTAATTAGGAATAAATGCACGACATTATTGCTTTGGTCGATTTAAGCACATGACCCACCTCTTTAGGCTTAAAATAGGTAGATTTCCTTTGGGTTATGTCCTAAGATATTTAGGGTCATTTCTTTAAATAAAATCGACCAACACAATGACTATTGATTCATATATAGGAGACAAGACATTCTACACAATACAATGGCTCTTGCGTCTCGGTATGGATGAAACCCCCGGACCATAGTGGCTCACCATGGGATAATAAGCCGATAAGGTACGAGGGATGACGTGATTGTATTTCTTGGAATGATTCATTTGGAGAGAACAATTGAGACACAACACAATGACTATTGATTCATATATAGGAGACAAAACATTCTACACAACACAATGACTCGTGCGTCTCGGTATGGATGAAACCCCCTGACCATAGTGGTTCACCATGGGCTAATAAGCCGATAAGGTACGCGGGGGGACGTTATTGTATTTCTTGGAATGATTCATTCGGAGAGAACAATTGAGACACAACACAATGACTATTGATTCATATATAGGAGACAAGACATTCTACACCACACAGTGCCTCTTGCGTCTCCGTATGGATGAAACCCCCGGACCATAGTGGTTCACCATGGGCTAATAAGCCGATAAGGTACGAGAGATGACGTTATTGTATTTCTTGGAATGATTTATTCAGAGAGAACAATTGAGGCAAACGATCGATCAATAAACCCTCATACGCTTTGTATCTTGGGCATATTTGGTACAAGGGACGAAACCCTCTAACCACTACTTTGAATGAGATAACGTCCAATAATCACCATTGGTGTCTCTTAATTAGGAAGAATGAATACACGACATTATTACATTGGTCGATTTAAGCACATGACCAAACACTCTAGGCTTAAAATATGTAGATTTCATTAGGGTCATGTCCTAATATATTTAGGGTCATGTCTTTAAATAATAGCGACCAACACAATGACTATTGATTCATATATAGGAGACAAGACATTCTACGCAACACTATGGGTCTTGCGTCTCGATATGGATGAAACCCGCAGATCATAGTGGCTATCCATGGGATAATAAGCCGATAAGGTACGAGGGATGACGTTATTGTATTTCTTGGAAATATTTATTCAAAGAGAAAAATTCTGACAAAAGATCGGTCAAAAAACCATCCAATGCTCTGTATCTTCGGCATATTTGGTTCAAGGGACGAAACCCTCACCACTAGTTTGAATGTGATAACGTCCAATAATCACCATTGGTGTCTCTTAATTAGGAATGAATGAACGACATTATTGCATTGGTCGATTTAAGCACATGACCCAACTCTTTAGGCTTAAAATAGGTAGATTTCCTTAGGGTCATGTCCTAATATATTTAGGGTCATGTCTTTAAATAATTGAGACATACACAATGACTATTGATTCATATATAGAAGAAAATACATTCTACGCAACACTATGGGTCTTGCGTCTCAGTATGAATGAAACCCCTGGGCCATAGTGGCTCACAATAGGATAATAAGCCGATAAGGTACGAGCGATGACGTTATTAAATTTCTTGGAATGATTTATTCGGAGAGCAAAACTAAGACAAACGATCGATCAATAAACCCTCCGACGCTCTGTATCTTGGGCATATTTGGTACAAGGGACGAAACCCTCTAACCACTACTTTGAATGTGATAACGTCAAATAATCACCATTGGTGTCTCTTAATTAGGAATGAATACACGACATTATTGCATTGGTCGATTTAAGCACATGACCCAACACTTTAGGCTTAAAATAGGTAGATTTCCTTAGGGTCGTGTCCTAAGATATTTAGGGTCATGTCTTTAAATAATAGCGACCAACAAAATGACTATTGATTCATATATAGGAGGCAATACATTCTACACAACACAATGGCTCTTGCATCTCGGTATGGATGAAACCCCCGAACCATAGTGGCTCACCATGAGCTAATAAGCCGATAAGGTACGAGGGATGACGTTATTGTATTTCTTGGAATGATTTATTCAGAGAGAACAATTGAGATAAACGATCGATCAATAAACCCTCCGACGCTCTATATCTTGGGCATATTTGGTACTAGGATTGAGACCCTCTAACCACTAATTTGAATGAGATAACGTCCAATAATCACCAGTGGTGTCTCTTAATTAGGAATGAATACACGATATTATGGCATTGGTCGATTTAAGCACATGACCCAACACTTTAGGCTTAAAATAGGTAGATTTCCTAGGGGTCATGTCCTAAGATATTTAGGGTCATGTCTTTACATAATAGCGAACAACACAATGACTATTGATTCATGTATAGGAATGAAGACATTCTACACAACACAATGGCACTTGCGTCTCGGTATGAATGAAACCCGCAGACAATAGTGGCTCGCCATGGGTTAATAAGCCGATAAGGTACGATGGATGACATTATTGTATTTCTTGGAATCATTTATTCGGAGAGAACAATTGAGACAAACGATCGATCAATAAACCTTCCGACGCTCTGTATCTTGGGCATATTTGGTACAAGGGACGAAACCCTCTAACCACTACTTTGAATGAGATAATGTCCAATAATCACCATTGGTGTCTCTTAGTTAGGAAGAATGAATACACGACATTATTGTATTGGTCGATTCAAGCACATGACCCAACACTTTAGGCTGAAAATAGGTAGATTTCCTTTGGATCATGTCCAAATATACACTAGCAGAAAAAAGCTCAATTGCTCCGGTTAAAAACCCAACAAATACTCCGTATTTGACCCGTAGTGGACGTCATACGAGCATTTGAGCATTTTATAAATGTTCCGGTTGTACCCGGATCATTTGGTAGCTCAAATGCTCCGGTTCTTTAAAAAATCGGAGCATTTGATCCTTTTAGTAGTAAAAAAAAAGCTCAAATGCTCCAGTTGTTGAGGAAAAACCGGAGCATTTGGTCTAACAAATGCTTCGTTTTTCCTAGCAACTGGAGCATTTGATCTTTTTTTCAAAAAAAAAATTTAAAACCTGCTACCCCTGCTGCTAGCAGCATGGGTAACAAGCCTTATAAAAACAAAACTGCAGTAGCGAAGCAACATCATACATTGGTTTAATGTTAGAAAAAGGCACGTGAACATGATTTTAAGTCACTATTTATACTCATTTATTAATTAGTCAAAACCAGACGATCAAGACAATAAATTAAGGATAGGCCCACATAAAGAATGAACCTATAGATTTAATATAATAAATTATAATAGTCGGGAAAATAAAAGAATGAAAATGCAAAAAAAAAAACCTTCAGCCTAAATCATTATAAGGAGAGAAAACCAAAACAACGCATCGTATGAGATACGAAAATATTCAACTAAAATATAGGGGTTCTGATATGGTCATACATATTTGACTAGAATTCAACTACTGCCCTTTTTTAAAAGCTTAAAACTATATCATTGTTATTTTACAGAACTTACTAGTGCTCCAGCCTCTGCAGCTGCTGCCAGATGGAATCTAGGATCAGCTTCTCTTCAGTGTCACGAGAATACCTTTTCTTGGCTCTGCTGTAGCAGCAGAAAATCGAAAAACACATGTACTTCAAAGAACACATTGTGTATATATATATATACATTGGCCTTACGAAATAAAGGCAGCTGTGAGCCTGTGACTCATGAGTCTCATATAAAGATGACATTTTTATATTTCTCTAACATCACAAAATAGCTTAATTATAGAGTATAACAGTTGCCATAGGCTAAGCACCAACTTACAAGAAGAAAAACAGTCCCCAAGAAACGGATGATCCAAGAACAGTTGGATAGAAGCTGCATAAAGCCCTCTCAAACCATAGAAATTCGATAATCCAGAAATACCATCTCAATAAGAGATACAAACTAAGCGAAGTACATAGACCAAAGAACAACCTCTATACTAATTATGTCCTAAATTCACCATCTCAAATCAACTCAAAACTCAAAGTTTTTGAAATTCGACCAATAGTAAACCTCAAAAGTTTGTTGATTCAAAATGTGCAACTAATTTATTACAAGAGTAACAAATATTTAATCAAATTGATGTTCAAGACCAAAAAAAAAAGTCAATTTGAGAGGTTTCGGAAACCTCTATACTAACTCTTGTAGGTTTGGAGATTCGTAATTTGTCCATCATTTACTAGAAATATGCATGAAGCCAAGGAAAAACATAACACTATAATCAACATTATTCAAACATGCAACAACATTCATTTTCTCAACATTATTCAAACAGAAAATGTGGAATATGATCATAGAGTATGAGGTACAATGTTGATTAATAAGCTGATGGTTTGAATGACTAAATGACAGCCTGAACTAAAATGCTCATCATGTATCCCTTCACACGAAACAAATGCTGCAGAGTCTTATAAGATGGACATATAACAAATCCATTTCAAACCTAAGCTAGAACGTGGTTAATCATTACAATTCACAAATAGGATATGTCAACTCAATTGCTGAAATAGAAACACAAGCAACAATCACTTGATCACTAAGAGTATTCAAGTTTTTCTTCCTAGTGTAAAATTGTTACTATAGATACTCCAACTTCCTTATAGCTATTCGAATGTGGAGAAAAGAAAATTAAGCTTTTAAAGAAGCAATTCTAACATATGTCCATATCAAACATCAGAAATACCTGCATAAAATCTGAACTGTCCACTTTTACAAATACATAAAAGTATTGCAAATCCAGAACATACTTGAGGTAGCACAGTAGGAAATGAAGTCTGAAACTTCTAGTTTTCCAATGGTTTAGCATTCTAATGGTAGCATAGAACATTAAATCTAAATTGTCCTTTCTTTTAATGCTTTCCCATGGCTTAGCATTCTATTCAGTCAAAGTTGGCAATAGCAAACCCAGCACTACAAGTACTTATTCGACACAAGTACCCAAGTCCAACTAACTTATGTAATAACATCAAAATTATTTTTCACCTATGTACAGAACAAACATGGATAAACCAAGCTCTACTATTTTCCAAAGACTCTGTTAAAACTTGAAATCTACTACAAAAATCCCCTATTGCATATTGTTCATATTTGGTTCTTTAAGAACGGATACATAGCCTCATATTTGGTTCTTTAAGAACATATGACAATAAACTAGATAATTAAAAAGATACTTCCACATTCATCATTAAGAGCTTGAATATATCTAATGAAGTCTTAAAAACCCAAATAAGCACATAATATAAAACATAATGGGTTCCTCCTAACTCCTTTCTAATCCATAACACGTAACACATAATACCATTGACCTCTGAGGGTCACTCCATAAGACCATAACTACAACATGCTTTCTCCTAGGCCTCATGATACTACTAGTCAAGGTAAAAAGAGTAGGTACCTTGTTATAAGCTTAAGAACTCTTCCTCCTTGAGTACCTAGTACAAGCAATAGCATACAAAAAAAGCTAAACGACCAACATTGATTGTAAGTTAAGACACGAAATATTAATTATATGCTCCATTAATTATTCCCCACCTTCTTGGAAAGCTCCATTAGTTATATGCACATGCCAATAAAATTTTGGAAAGATTAATTGTTAAAAAGTGAAGCCTAAGTTACCATAAACACATCAAACTAACATATTTAGGAAATAATAGGAAATCCCCAATATTAGTATCACTATTAGGGACTGCCTAATTCTTACACTTTTCATAAAAACCTCCTTTTCTCAAGTCTATAGTTTCCTCCTAAAGTACTAGGACTTAGGTACTCATCTCATACACACTTACGTGTAAGTGTTTGACTCAAATTCTGTATATTAGTATATAAATTTAGATAGTAAACATCAGTGTGAAAGCAATGTGGACTATGGCACATCTGTGTCATTTACTAGGTATCCCGAAAACTAAATAGTGGAGACATTTATGTGCCTTAGCTAAAACTAATTGCTCAGCTAAGCTTATCTTTTATTAACTTTATAATGTTAAGTCTATCAGATAAGTATAGAATCCCTAGACAAGATTGGTCTTCCAAATTCCGTCATCTAAGCTGTTTCACATAATAGAATACGGATTGCTAATATATTAGAACACACCTTAAAGAAGGTAGAAAAGCTTTCTGGTTTTCTCGGCTTGCTTGAAAAATCTGATATAATTCATCTTCTTCGTCATTGTTCTTACCCTTCTTTGCATATTTGTCAAGAAAGGCGAGAAATAAGAGTGCATTAAGAATTTACAAGGACAAAAGTTACAAAAATAAATGGTGAATAATGTAATGTGGTAAAAATAAAGGTAAAAGGGATTCATAGTTCACAAGAAAACAATTGATGTAAAGATGCCAAATTTCACAACTTGCAATGACATGAATATAACTAAAACAATTACATTTATCTATTATACTCTGAAACAAGGAGCATGAAGTACATGTGTGATCACAATTAGCATTATAGTACTTCTCTTACGGGTACGAAGATTGAATGCTAACTAAAACTAGGACAAAAACTAATCAATCGAAATTGATTATATTCAATGCAATTAGTAAACAGGACGATTAAATGTTTTGATCAAAAATACTGTAATTAACTTATAACTAATTTACAATGAAATCAGACACTTAAAAACCAGTGAGTGTGTGACAAGGCAGCATGTAGTGGGAAGCGAGGTTGCGAAATAGAGGTGCAGGGCATTGAATATGGGGTGGGAGGTTTGGGTGTTTACTAATCTTCAGAATAATAAATTCATTAGTAGAACAACAATCCAGGCCTACTGACTGCGCTCAAATGAATGCAGGTTATTATGAACCTCTGATTCGAACTTTTATGAAATAAAGAACAATTAAATGAAAGTCAAATGTAGTCATCAATTCGACTAAAGGAGAGAGAATTAGGGTTACCTTTTGGATCTGAGAAAGTAAGAATACTGCACCACCATAGCCGCCGCCACTGGTGAAGAACAAGGAATTTTTTTTTGAAATAACTTCAAGTTTAGGTTGCAAGAAACTCTGCTTCTTCTTAGATGTTAAGGCGCAACCAACAACTACACTTGCTAAGAAAACCCTAAAGATAATGAATTCGAATTTGAAATTGGATTCATCTCTAAATCACTCATTCTCTTCTCTTCATTGTTGATTTCAGATATCTCTTCGCCTAACCTCACCCCGAAGAGAACTATAATTTCGTCGAAAAAAACACCAAATTCGAGATGAAAATTAGGGGTTTTTACGCACGCGATTGAGAAAGAAAAAAGAATAAAAAATGATAATGCAGGAAATAAATGAGAAGAATGATTGAGGGTCGAATTGAGGAGAGAAAATGTGAGCGAGGCGTGGGAGAGAAAGGAGGTGAGATAGGGATTTGAGGGTTTTCAGTAGGCGAAGAACAGTTGCGAGAGAGGGTCGATTTAAGGAAAGAGAATGTGGGGGTACGGGGGGTTGGAAGAATACCCGGCCCAGAGGCTAGGGGTTGCTTTTTATTTCAAGCGGTTAAATGACTCAAATGCTACGGTTACCCGAAGCATTTGACTCATTTTACATTTTTTTTTTATTTTGTTATTTTTATAATTCCAAATGCTCCGTTTTTATGAAAACCATAGCATTTGTAATGTAGCAAAAGAGTTTTTTTCCACTGGTGATATTTAGGCTCGTGTCTTTAAATAATAGAGACATACACAACGACTATTGATTCATTTATAGAAGACAATACATTCTACGCAACACAATGGGTCTTGCGTCTCGGAATGCATGAAACCCCCGGACCATAGTGGCTCACCATGGGATAATAAGCCGATAAAGTACGAGGGATGACATTATTGTATTTCATGGAATGATTAATTCGGGGAGAAAAATTGAGACCACGATTGATCAATAAACCCTCCGACGCTCTGTATCTTTGGCATATTTGGTACAAGGGACGAAACCCTCTAACCACTGCTTTGAATGAGATAATGTCCAACAATCACCATTGGTGTCTCTTAAATAGGAATGAAGACACGACATAATTGCATTGGTCGATTTAAGCACATGACCCAACACTTTTGGCTTAAAATAGGTAGATTTCCTTTGGTCATGTCCTAAGATATTTAGGGTCATGTATTTAAATAATAGTGACCAACACAATGACTATTGATTCATATATAGGAGACAAGACATTCTACACAACACTATAGGTCTTGCATCTCGGTGTGGATGAAAACCCTGGACCATAGTGGCTCACCATGGGATAATAAGCCAATAAGGTACGTGGGATGACGTTATTGTATTTCTTGGAATGATTTATTCGGAGAGAAAAATTCAAACAAACGATCGGTCAATAAACCATCCAACGCTCTGTATCTTGGCCATATTTGGTACAAGGGACGAAACCCTCACCACTAGTTTGAATGTGATAACGTCCAATAATCACCATTGGTGTCTCTTAATTAGGAATGAATGCACGACATTATTGCATTGGTCGATTTAAGCATATAACCCAACTCTTTAGGCTTAAAATAGGTTGATTTCCTAAGGGTCATGTCCTAATATATTTAGGATCATGTCTTTAAATAATAGAGACATACACAATGATTATTGATTCATATATAGGAGACAATACATTTTACGCAACACTATGGGTCTTGCGTCTCGGTATGGATGCAACCACCGGATCATAGTGGCTCACCATGGGATAATAAGCCGATAAGGTACGAGGGATGACGTTATTGTATTTCTTGGAATGATTTATTCGGGGAGAAAAATTGCGACTACGATCGATCAATAAACCCTCTGACGCTTCTGTATCTTTGGCATATTTGGCACAAGGGACTAAACCCTCTAACCACTACTTTGAATGAGATAACGTCCAATAATCACCATTGGTGTCTCTTAATTAGGAAAGAATACACGACATTATTGCATTGGTCGATTTAAGCAAATGACCCAACACTATAGAATTAGAATAGGTTGATTTCCTTAAGGTCATGTCCTAAGATATTTAGGGTCATATCTTTAAATAATAGCGACCAACACAATGACTATTGATTCATATATAGGACACAAGACATTCTACACAACACAATGGGTCTTGCATCTCGGTATGGATGAAAACTCCGGACCATAGTGGCTCACCATGGGATAATAAGCCGATAGTACGAAGGATGACGTTATTGTATTTCTTGGAATGATTTATTCAGAGAGAAAAATTCAGACAAACGAACGGTCAATAAACCATCCAACGCTCTGTATCTTGGGCATATTTGGTACAAGGGACGAAACCCTCACAACTAGTTTGAATGTGATAACGTCCAATAATCACCATTGGTGTCTCTTAATTAGGAATGAATGAACGACATTATTGCATTGGTCGATTTAAGCACATGACTCAACTATTTAGGCTTAAAATAGGTAGATTTCCTTTGGGTTATGTCCTATGATATTAAGGGTCATGTCTTTAAATAATAGCGACCAACACAATGACTATTGATTCATACATAGGAGACAAGACATTCTACACAACACAACGGCTCTTGCGTCTCGGTATGGATGAAACCCCCGGACAATAATGCCTCACCATGAGATAATAAGCCGATAAGGTACGAGGGATGACGTTATTGTATTTCTTGGAATGATTTATTCGGAGAGAACATTGAGACAAAGGATAGATCAATAAACATCCAACGCTCTGTATCTTGGGCATATACGGTACAAGGGACGAAACCCTCACCACTAGTTTGAATGTGATAACGTCCAATAATCACCATTGGTGTCTCTTAATTAGGAATGAATGCACGACATTATTGCATTGGTCGATTTAAGCACATGACCCACCTCTCTAGGCTTAATATAGGTAGATTTCCTTTGGGTTATGTCCTAAGATATTTAGGGCCATGTCTTTAAATAAAAGCGACCAACACAATCATTATTGATTCATATATAGGAGACAAGACATTCTACACAACACAATGGCTCTTGCATCTCGGTATGGATGCAACCCCGGGACTATAGTGACTCACCATGGGAAAATAAGCCGATAAGGTACGAGGAATGACGTTATTGTATTTCTTGGAATGATTCATTCGGAGAGAACAATTGAGACACAAGACAATGACTATTGATTCATATATAGGAGACAAGACATTCTACACAACACAATGGCTCTTGCGTCTCGTTATGGATGAAACCCCCGGACCATAGTGGTTCACCATGGGCTAATAATCCGATAAGGTACGAGGGATGACTTTATTGTATTTCTTGGAAATATATATTCGGAGAGAAAAATTCAGACAAACGATCGATCAATAAACCATCCAACGCTCTGTATCTTGGGCATATTTGGTACAAGGGACGAAACCCACACCACTAGTTTGAATATGATAACGTCCAATAATCACCATTGGTGTCTCTTAATTAGGAATGAATGCACGACATTATTGCATTGGTCGATTTAAGAACATGACCCAACTCTTTAGACTTAAAATAGGTAGATTTCCTTAGCGTAATGTCCTAATATATTTTGGGTTATGTCTTTAAATAATAGAGACATACACAATGACTATTGATTCATATATAGGAGACAATACATTCTACACAATACTATGGGTCTTGTGTCTCGGTATGGATGAAACCCGCGGACCATTGTGGCTCACCATGGCATATTAAGCCGATATGGTACGATGGATGACGTTATTGTATTTCATGGAATGATAATGTTCGGGGAGAAAAATTGCGACTACGATCGATCAATAAACCCTCCGACGCTCTGTATCTTTGGCATATTTGGTACAAGGGACGAAACCCTCTAACCACTACTTTGAATGAGATAACGTCCAATAATCACCATTGGTGTTTCTTAATTAGGAAGAATGAATACACGACATTATTGCATTGGTCGATTTAAGCACATGACCAAACACTTTAGGCTTAAAATATGTAGATTTCCTTAGGGTCATGTCCTAATATATTTAGGGTCATGTCTTTAAATAATAGCGACCAACACAATGACTATTGATTCATATATTGGAGGCAAGACATTCTACGCAATACTATGGGTCTTGCGTATCGGTATGGATGAAACCCCAGGGTCATAGTGGCTAACCATGGGATAACAAGCCGATAAATAACGTCCAATAATCACCATTGGTGTCTCTTAATTAGGAATAAATGCACGACATTAATGCATTGGTCGATTTAAGCACATGACCCACCTCTTTAGGCTTAAAATAGGTAGATTTCCATTGGGTTATGTGCTAAGATATTTAGGGTCATGTCTTTAAATAAAATCGACCAACACAATGACTATTGATTCATATATAGGAGACAAGACATTCTGCACAATACAATGGCTCTTGCGTCTCGGTATGGATGAAACCCCCGGACCATAGTGGTTCACCATGGGCTAACAAGACGATAAGGTACGAGGGATGACATTATTGTATTTCTTGGAGTGATTTATTCGGAGAGAACAATTGAGGCAAATGATTGATCAATAAACCCTCTTACGCTCTGTATCTTGGGCATATTTTGTACAAAGGACGAAACCCTCTAACCACTGCTTTGAATGAGATAACGTCCAATAATCACCATTGGTGTAGCATAATTAGGAAGAATCAATTCATGACAATATTGCATTGGTCGATTTAAGAAAATGACCCAACACTTTAGGATTAGAATAGGTACATTTCCTTAGGGTCATGTCCTAATATATTTAAGGTCATGTCTTTAAATAATAGCCACCAAACACAATGACTATTTATTCAAATATAGGAGACAAGACAATCTACACAACAGTATGTTGCATATCGGTATGGATGAAAACCATGGACCATAGTGGCTCACCATGGGATAATAAGCCGATAAGGTACGAGGGATGACGTTATTGTATTTCTTGGAATAATTTATTCAGAGAGAAAAATTCATACAAACGAACGGTCAATAAACCATCCAACGCTCTTTATCTTGGGCATATTTGGTACAAAGGACGAAACCCTCACCACTAGTTTGAATGTGACAACGTCCAATAATCACCATTGCTGTCTCTTAATTAGGAATTAATGCACGACATTATTGCTTTGGTCGATTTAAGCACATGACCCAACACTTTTGGCTTAAAATAGGTAGATTTCCTTTGGGTCATGTCCTAAGATATTTAGGGTCATGTCGTCAAAATAATAGCGACCAACACAATGACTATTGATTCATATATAGGAGACAAAACATTCTACACAACACTATGGGTCTTGCATTTCGGTATGGATGAAACCCCCAGACCACAGTTGCTCACCATGGGATAATAAGCCGATAAGGTACGAGGGATGACGTTATTATATTTCTTGGAATGATTTATTCGAAATGAACAATTGAGACAAACGATCGATCAATAAACCCTCCGACACTCTGTATCTTGGCCATAATAGGTACAAGGGACAAAACCCTCTAACCACTGCTTTGAATGAGATAACGTCCAATAATCACCATTGATGTACCTTAATTAGGAAGAATGAATACAGGACATTATTGCATTTGTCGATTTAAGAAAATGACCCAATACTTTAGGATTAGAATAGGTACATTTCCTTAGGGACATGTCCTAATATATTTAAGGTCATGTCTTTAAATAATAGCGACCATCACAATGACTATTGATTCATATATAGGAGACAAGACCATCTACACAAAACTATGGGTCTTGCATCTCAGTATGGATGAAAACCCTGGACCATAGTGGCTCACCATGGGATAATAAGCCAATAAGGTACGTGGGATGACGATATTGTATTTCTTGGAATGATTTATTCGGAGAGAAAAATTAAGACAAACGATCGGTCAATAAACCACCCAACGCTCTGTATCTTGGCCATATTTGGTACAAGGGACGAAACCCTCACCACTAGTTTGAATGTGATAACGTCCAATAATCACCATTGGTGTCTCTTAATTAGGAATGAATGCACGACATTATTGCATTGGTCGATTCAAGCACATGACCCAACTCTTTAGGCCTAAAATAGGTTGATTTCCTAAGGGTCATGTCCTAATATATTTAGGGTGATGTCTTTAAATAATAGAGACATACACAATCATTATTGTTACATATATAGGAGACAAAACATTCTACGCAACACTATGGGTCTTGCGTCTCGGTATGGATGAAACCCCCGGACCATAGTGGCTCACCATGGTATAATAAGCCGATATTGTACGAGTGATGACGTTATTGTATTTCGTGGAATGATTTATTCGGAGAGAACAATTGAGGCAAACGATCGATCAATAAACCCTCTTACGCTTTGTATCTTGGGCATATTTGGTACAAGGGACAAAACTCTCTAACCATTACTTTGAATGAGATAACGTCCAATAATCACCATTGGTGTCTCTGAGTTAGGAACAATGAATACACGACATTATTGCATTGGTCGATTTAAGCACATGACCAAACACTTTTGACTTAAAATATGTAGATATCCTAAGGGTCATGTCCTAATATATTTAGGGTCATTACTTTAAATAATAGCGACCAACACAATGACTGTTGATTCATATATAAGAGACAAGACTTTCTAAGCAACACTATGTGTCTTGCGTCTCGATATGGATGAAACCCCCGGGTCATAGTGGCTCACCATGGGATAATAAGCCGATAAGATACGAGGGATGACGTTATTGTATTTCTCGGAAATATTTATTCGGAGGGAAAAATTAAGACAAACGATCGGTCAAAAAACCATCCAACGCTCTGTATCTTGGGCATATTTGGTACAAGGGACGAAACCCTCACCACTAGTTTGAATGTGATAACGTCCAATAATCACAATTGGTGTCTCTTAATTAGGAATGAATGAACGACGTTATTGCATTGGTCGAATTAAGCACATGACCCAACCCTTTAGGCTTAAAATAGGTAGATTTCCTTAGGGTCATATCCTAATATATTTTGGGTCATGTCTTAAAATAATAGAGACATACACAATGACTATTGATTCATATATAGGAGACAATACATTCTATGCAACACTATGGGTCTTGCGTCTCGTCATGGATGAAAACCCCGGGCCATAGTGGCTCACCATGGGATAATAAGCCGATAAGGTACGAGGGATGACGTTATTGTATTTCTTGAAATGATTTATTCGGGGAGAAAAATTGCGACTACGATCGATCAATAAACGCTCCGACGCTCTGTATCTTTGGCATATTTAGTACAAGAGACGAAATCCTCTAACCACTACATTGAATGAGATAACGTCCAATAATCACAATTGGTGTCTCTTAATTAGGAAGAATGAATGCACGACATTATTGCGTTGGCGATTTAAGCACATGACCCAACACTTTAGGCTTAAAATATGTACATTTCCATAGGTTCATGTCCTAATATATTAGGGTCAAGTCTTTAAATAATAGCGACCAATACAATGACTATTGATTCATATATAGGAGATAAGACATTCTACACAACACTATGGGTCTTGCATTTCGGTATGGATGAAACGTCCAATAATCACCATTGGTGTCTCTTAATTAGGAATGAATGAACGACATTATTGCATTGGTCGATTTAAGCACATGACCCAACTCTTTAGGCTTAAAATAGGTAGATTTCCTTAGGCTCATGTCCTAATATATTTAGGGTCATATCTTTAAATAATAGAGACATACACAATGACTATTGATTCATATATAGGAGACAATACATTTTACGTAACACTTTGAGTCTTGCGTCTCGGTATGGATGAAACCCCCGGGCCATAGTGGCTCACCATGGGATAATAAGCTGATAAGGTACGAGGGATGACGTTATTGTATTTCTTGGAATGATTTATTCTGGGAGAAAAATTGCGACTACGAGCGATGAGTAAAACCTCTGACGCTCTGTATCTTTGGCATATTTGGTACAAGGGACGAAACCCTCTAATCACTACTTTGATTTAGATAACGTCCAATAATCACAATTGGTGTCTCTTAATAAGGAAGAATGAATACACGACATTATTGCATTTGTCGATTTAAGCACATGACCCAACACTTTAGGCTTAAAATAGGTATATTTCCTTAGGGTCATGTCCTAAAATATTAGGGTCATGTCTTTAAATAATAGCGACCAACACAATGATTATTGATTCATATATTGTAGACAAGACATTCTACACAACACTATGGGTCTTGCATTTCGGTATGGATGAAACCCCCAGACCACGGTTGTTCACCATGGGATAATAAGCCGATAAGGTACGAGGGATGACATAATTGTATTTCTTGGAATGATTTATTCGGAGAGAAAAATTCAGACAAACGATCGGTCAATAAACCATCCAACGCTCTGTATCTTGGGCATATTTGGTACAAGGGACGAAACCCTCACCACTAGTTTGAATGTGATAACGTCCAATAATCACCATTGGTGTCTCTTAATTAGGAATGAATGCACGACATTAATGCGTTGGTCGATTTAAGCACATGACCCACCTCTTTAGGCTTAAAATAGGTAGATTTCCTTTGGGTTATGTCCTAAGATATTTAGGGTCATGTCTTTAAATAAATGCGACCCGCACAATGACTATTGATTCATATATAGGAGACAAGACATTCTACACAATACAATGGCTCTTGCGTCTCGGTATGGATGAAACACACGGACCATAGTGGCTCACCATGGGATAATAAGCTGATACGGTACGAGGGATGACATTATTGTATTTCTTGGAATGATTCATTCGGAGAGAACAATTGAGACACAACACAATGACTATTGATTCATATATAGGAGACAAAACATTCTACACAACACAATGACTCTTGTGTCTCGGTATGGATGAAAACCCCGGACCATAGTGGTTCACCATGGGCTAATAAGACGATAAGGTACGAGGGATGACATTATTGCATTTCTTGAAGTGATTTATTCGGAGAGAACAATTTAGGCAAACGATCGATCAACAAACCTTCTTACGCTCTGTATCTTGGGCACATTTTGTACAAAGGACGAAACCCTCTAATTACTGCTTTGAATGAGATAACGTCCAATATTCACCATTGGTGTATCTTAATTAGGAAGAATGAATACACGACATTATTGCATTGGTCGATTTAAGAAAATGACCCAACACTTTAGGATTCGAATAGGTACATTTCCTTAGGGTCATGTCCTAATATATTTAACGTCATGTCTTTAAATAATAGCAACCAACACAATGACTATTTATTCAAATATAGGAGACATGACATTCTACACAACACTATGGGTCTTGCATATCGGTATGGATGAAAACCCTGGACCATAGTGGCTCACCATGGGATAATAAGCCGATAAGGTACGAGTGATGACGTTATTGTATTTCTTAGAATGATTTAATCAGAGAGAAAAATTCTGACAAACGAACGGTCAATAAACCATCCAACGCTCTGTAGCTTGGGCATATTTGACACAAGGGACGAAACCCTCACCACTAGTTTGAATGTGACAACGTCCAATAATCACCATTGGTGTCTCTTAATTAGGAATGAATACACGACATTATTGCATTGGTCTATTTAAGCACATGACCAAACACATTTGGCTTAAAATAGGTAGATTTCCTTTGGGTCATGTCCTAAGATATTTAGGGTCATGTCTTCAAAATAATAGCGACTAACACAATGACTATTGATTCATATATAGGAGACAAGACATTATACACAACACTATGGGTCTTTTATTTCGGTATGGATGTATCCCCCAGACCACAGTTGCTCACCATGGGATAATAAGCCGATAAGGTACGAGGGATGATGTTATTATATTTCTTGGAATGATTTATTCGAAAAGAACAATTGAGACAAACGATCGATCAATAAACCCTCCACCGCTCTGTATCTTGGCCATATTAGGTACAAGGGACAAAACCCTCTAACCACTATTTTGAATGAGATAACATCCAATAATCACCATTGGTGTATCTTAATTAGGAAGAATGAATACATGACATTATTGCATTTGTCGATTTAAGAAAATGACCCAACACTTTAGGATTAGAATAGGTAGATTTCCTTAGGGACATATCCTAATATATTTAAGGTCATGTCTTTAAATAATAGCGACCAACACAATGACTATTGATTCATATATAGGAGACCAGACATTCTACACAACACTATGGGTCTTGCATCTCGGTATGGATGAAAACCCTGGACCATAGTGGCTCACCATGGGATAATAAGCCAATTAGGTACGTGGGATGACGTTATTGTATTTCTTGGAATGATTTATTCGGAGACAAAATCCAGACAAACGATTGGTCAATAAACCATCCAACGCTCTGTATCTTGGGCATATTTGGTACAAGGGACGAAACCCTCACCACTACTTTGAATGTGATAACGTCCAATAATCACCATTGGTGTCTCTTAATTAGGAATGAATGCACGACATTATTGCGTTGGTCGATTTAAGCACATGACCCACCTCTTTAGGCTTAAAATAGGTAGATTTCCTTTGGGTTATGTCCTAAGATATTTAGGGTCATGTCTTTAAATAAAAACGACCCGCACAATGACTATTGATTCATATATAGGAGACAAGACATTCTACACAATACAATGGCTCTTGCGTCTCTGTGTGGATGAAACACCCGGACCATAGTGGCTCACCATGGGATAATAAGCTGATACGGTACGAGGGATGACGTTATTGTATTTCTTGGAATGATTCATTCGGAGAGAACAATTGAGACACAACACAAGGACTATTGATTCATATATAGGAGACAAAACATTCTACACAACACAATGACTCTTGTGTCTCGGTATGGATGAAAACCCCGGACCATAGTGGTTCACCATGGGCTAATAAGACGATAAGGTACGAGGGATGACATTATTGCATTTCTTGGAGTGATTTATTCGGAGAGAACAATTTAGGCAAACGATCGATCAACAAACCTTCTTACGCTCTGTATCTTGGGCACATTTTGTACAAAGGACGAAACCCTCTAATTACTGCTTTGAATGAGATAACGTCCAATATTCACCATTGGTGTATCTTAATTAGGAAGAATGAATACACGACATTATTGCATTGGTCGATTTAAGAAAATGACCCAACACTTTAGGATTAGAATAGGTACATTTCCTTAGGGTCATGTCCTAATATATTTAAGGTCATGTCTTTAAATAATAGCAACCAACACAATGACTATTTATTCAAATATAGGAGACAAGACATTCTATACAACACTATGGGTCTTGCATATCGGTATGGATGAAAACCCTGGACCATAGTGACTCACCATGGGATAATAAGCCGATAAGGTACGAGTGATGACGTTATTGTATTTCTTGGAATGATTTAATCGAAAAGAACAATTGAGACAATCGATCGATCAATAAACCCTCCACCGCTCTGTATCTTGGCCATATTAGGTACAAGGGACGAAACCCTCACCACTAGTTTGAATGTGATAACGTCCAATAATCACCATTGGTGTCTCTTAATTAGGAATGAATGCACGACATTAATGCGTTGGTCGATTTAAGCACATGACCCACCTCTTTAGGCTTAAAATAGGTAGATTTCCTTTGGGTTATGTCCTAAGATATTTAGGGTCATGTCTTTAAATAAATGCGACCCGCACAATGACTATTGATTCATATATAGGAGACAAGACATTCTACACAATACAATGGCTCTTGCGTCTCGGTATGGATGTAACCCCCGGATCATAGTGGCTCACCATTGGATAATAAGCCGATAAGGTACGAGGGATGACGTTATTGTATTTCTTGGAATGATTTATTCGGGGAGAAAAATTACGACTACGATCGATCAATAAACCCTCCGACGCTCTGTATCTTTGGCATATTTGGTACAAGGGACGAAACCCTCTAACCACTACTTTGAATGAGATAACGTCCAATAATCACCATTGGTGTCTCTTAATTAGGAAAGAATACACGACATTATTGCATTGGTCGATTTAAGCAAATGACCCAACACTATAGAATTAGAATAGGTTGATTTCCTTAAGGTCATGTACTAAGATATTTACGGTCATGACTTTAAATAATAGCGACCAACACAATGACTATTGATTTATATATAGGACACAAGACATTCTACGCAACACTATGGGTCTTGCGTCTCGGTATGCATGAAACCCCCTTATCATAGTGGCTCACCATGGGATAATAAGCCGATAAGGTACGAAGGATGACTTTATTGTATTTCTTGGAATGATTTATTCAGAGAGAAAAATTCAGACAAACGAACGGTAAATAAACCATCCAACGCTCTGTATCTTGGGCATATTTGGTACAAGGGACGAAACCCTCACCACTAGTTTGAATGTGATAACGTCCAATAATCACCATTGTTGTCTCTTAATTAGGAATGAATGAACGACATTATTGCATTGGTCGATTTAAGCACATGACCCAACTATTTAGGCTTAAAATTGGTGGATTTCCTTTGGGTTATGTCCTATGATATTAAGGGTCATGTCTTTAAGTAATAGCGACCAACACAATGACTATTGATTCATATATAGGAGACAAGACATTCTACACAACACAATGGCTCTTGCGTCTCGGTATGGATGAAACCCCCGGACCATAATGGCTCACCATGGGATAATAAGCCGGTAAGGTACGAGGGATGACGTTATTGTATTTCTTGTAAAAATTTATTCGGAGAGAAAAATTCAGACAAACGATCGGTCAACAAACCATCCAACGCTCTGTATCTTGGGCATATTTGGTACAAGGGACGAAACCCTCACCACTAGTTTGAATG
The DNA here is from genome assembly GCA_947646795.1 of Beta lomatogona. Classification (NCBI taxonomy): domain Eukaryota; kingdom Viridiplantae; phylum Streptophyta; class Magnoliopsida; order Caryophyllales; family Amaranthaceae; genus Beta; species Beta lomatogona. Next base: position 1,709,701 of record CANSNZ010001071.1, read on the forward strand.
TGATAACGTCCAATCATCACCATTGGTGTCTCTTAATTAGGAATGAACGCACGACATTGTTGCGTTGGTCAATTTAAGCACATGACCCACCTCTTTAGGCTTAGAATAGGTAGATTTCCTTTGGGTTATGTCCTAAGATATTTAGGGTCACGTCTTTAAATAAAAGCGACCAACACAATGACTATTGATTCGTATATAGGAGACAAGACATTCTACACAACACAATGGCTCTTGCCTCTCGGTATTGATGAAACCCCGGAGCATAGTGGCTCACCATGGAATAATAAGCCGATAAGGTACGAGGGATGACGTTATTGTATTTCTTGGAATGATTCATTTGGAGAGGACAATTGAGACACAAGATAATGACTATTGATTCATATATAGGAGACCAGACATTTTACACAACACAATGGCTCTTGCATCTCGGTATGGATGAAACCCCCGGACCATAGTAGTTCACTATGCGCTAATAATCTGATAAGGTACGAGGGATGATGTTATTGTACTTCTTAGAATTATTTATTCGGAGAGAACAATTAAGGCAAACGATCGATCAATAAACCCTCTAACGCTCTGTATCTTGGGCATATTTGGTACAAGGGACGAAACCCTCTAACCACTACTTTGAATGAGATAACATCCAATAATCACCATTGGTGTATCTTAATTAGGAAGCATGAATACATGACATTATTGCATTTATCGATTTAAGAAAATGACCCAACACTTTAGGATTAGAATAGGTACATTTCCTTAGGGACATGTCCTACTATATTTAAGGTCATGTCTTTAAATAATAGCGACCAACACAATGACTATTGATTCATATATAGGAGACCAGACATTCTACACAACACTATGGGTCTTGCATCTCGGTATGGATGAAAACCCTGGACCATAGTGGCTCACCATGGGATAATAAGCCAATAAGGTACGTGGGATGACGTTATTGTATTTCTTGGAATGATTTATTCGGAGACAAAAATCCAGACAAACGATCGGTCAATAAACCATCCAACGCTCTGTATCTTGGCCATATTTGGTACAAGGGACGAAACCCTCACCACTAGTTTGAATGTGATAACGTCCAATAATCACCATTGGTGTCTCTTAATTAGGAATGAATGCACGATATTATTGCATTGGTCGATTTAAGCACATGTCCCAACTCTTTAGACTTAAAATAGGTTGATTTCCTAAGGGTCATGTCCTAATATATTTAGGGTCATGTCTTTAAATAATAGAGACATACACAATGATTATTGATTCATATATAGGAGACGATACATTCTACGCAACACTATAGGTCCTGCGTCTCGGAATGGATGAAACCCCCGGATCATAGTGGCTCACCATTGGATAATAAGCCGATAAGGTACGAGGGATGACGTTATTGTATTTCTTGGAATGATTTATTCGGGGAGAAAAATTACGACTACGATCGATCAATAAACCCTCCGACGCTCTGTATCTTTGGCATATTTGGTACAAGGGACGAAACCCTCTAACCACTACTTTGAATGAGATAACGTCCAATAATCACCATTGGTGTCTCTTAATTAGGAAAGAATACACGACATTATTGCATTGGTCGATTTAAGCAAATGACCCAACACTATAGAATTAGAATAGGTTGATTTGCTTAAGGTCATGTACTAAGATATTTAGGGTCATGACTTTAAATAATAGCGACCAACACAATGACTATTGATTTATATATAGGACACAAGACATTCTACGCAACACTATGGGTCTTGCGTCTCGGTATGCATGAAACCCCCTTATCATAGTGGCTCACCATGGGATAATAAGCCGATAAGGTACGAAGGATGACTTTATTGTATTTCTTGGAATGATTTATTCAGAGAGAAAAATTCAGACAAACGAACGGTAAATAAACCATCCAACGCTCTGTATCTTGGGCATATTTGGTACAAGGGACGAAACCCTCACCACTAGTTTGAATGTGATAACGTCCAATAATCACCATTGTTGTCTCTTAATTAGGAATGAATGAACGACATTATTGCATTGGTCGATTTAAGCACATGACCCAACTATTTAGGCTTAAAATTGGTGGATTTCCTTTGGGTTATGTCCTATGATATTAAGGGTCATGTCTTTAAATAATAGCGACCAACACAATGACTATTGATTCATATATAGGAGACAAGACATTCTACACAACACAATGGCTCTTGCGTCTCGGTACGGATGAAACCCCCGGACCATAATGGCTCACCATGCGATAATAAGCCGATAAGGTACGAGGGATGACGTTATTGTATTTCTTGTAAAAATTTATTCGGAGAGAAAAATTCAGACAAACGATCGGTCAACAAACCATCCAACGCTCTGTATCTTGGGCATATTTGGTACAAGGGACGAAACCCTCACCACTAGTTTGAATGTGATAACGTCCAATCATCACCATTGGTGTCTCTTAATTAGGAATGAACGCACGACATTGTTGCGTTGGTCAATTTAAGCACATGACCCATCTCTTTAGGCTTAGAATAGGTAGATTTCCTTTGGGTTATGTCCTAAGATATTTAGGGTCACGTCTTTAAATAAAAGCGACCAACACAATGACTATTGATTCGTATATAGGAGACAAGACATTCTACACAACACAATGGCTCTTGCCTCTCGGTATTGATGAAACCCCGGACCATAGTGGCTCACCATGGAATAATAAGCCGATAAGGTACGAGGGATGACGTTATTGTATTTCTTGGAATGATTCATTCGGAGAGAACAATTGAGACACAAGACAATGACTATTGATTCATATATAGGAGACCAGACATTCTACACAACACAATGGCTCTTGCATCTCGGTATGGATGAAACCCCCGGACCATAGTAGTTCACAATGCGCTAATAAACTGATAAGGTACGAGGGATGATGTTATTGTACTTCTTGGAATTATTTATTCGGAGAGAACAATTAAGGCAAACGATCGATCAGTAAACCCTCTTACGCTCTGTATCTTGGGCATAGTTGGTACAAGGGACGAAACCCTCTAACCACTACTTTGAATGTGATAACGTCCAATAATTAGCATTGGTGTCTCTTAATTAGGAAGAATGAATACACAACATTATTGCATTGGTCGATTTAAGCACATGACCCAACACTTAACGCTTAAAATATGTAGATTTCCTTAGGGTCATGTCCTAATATATTTAGGGTCATATCTTTAAATAATAGCGACCAACACAATGACTAGTGATTCATATATAGGAGACAAGGCATTCTACGCAACACTATGGGTCTTGCGTCTCGGTATGCATGAAACCCCCGGATCATAGTGGTTCACCATGGGATAATAAGCCGATAAGGTACGAGGGATGACGTTATTGTATTTCTTGGAAATATTTATTCGCAGAGAAAAATTCAGACAAACGATCGGTAAATAAACCATCCAACGCTCTGTATCTTGGGCATATTTGGTACAAGGGACAAAACCCTCACCACTAGTTTGAATGTGATAACGTCCAATAATCACCATTGGTGTCTCTTAATTAGGAATGAATGCACGACATTATTGCATTGGTCGATTTAAGCACATGACCCACCACTTTAGGCTTAAAATAGGTAGATTTCCTCTGGGTTATATTCTAAGATATTTAGGGTCACGTCTTTGGCACATTGTATGGGTCTTGCATCTCGGTATGTTTGAAACCCCCGGATCATAGTGGCACACCATGGGATAATAAGCCGATAAGGTACGAGGGATGACGTTATTGTATTTCTTGGTAAGATTTATTCGGAGAGTTCATTTGAGACAAAAGGATCGATCAATAAACCTTTCGATGCTCTGTATCTTGGGCATATTTGGCACAAGGGACACCCTCTAACCACTAATTTGAATGGGATAACGTCCAATAATCACCATTGGTGTCTCTTAATTAGGAAAGAATACACGACATTATTGCATTGGTCGATTTAAGCAAATGACCCAACACTTTAGAATTAGAATTGGCTGATTTCCTTAGGGTCATGTCATAAGATATTTAGGGTCATGTCTTTAAATAATAGCGATCAACACAATGACTATTGATCAATATATAGGACACAAGACATTCTACACAACACTATGGGTCTTGCATCTCGGTATGGATGAAAACTTCGGATTATAGTGGCTCACCATGGGATAATAAGCCGATAAGGTAGGAGGGATGACGTTATTGTATTTCATGGAATGATTTATTCGGAGAGAAGAATTCAGACAAACGAAAGGTCAATAAACCATCCAACGCTCTGTATCTTGGGCATATTTGGTACAAGGGACGAAACCCTCACCACTAGTTTGAATGTGATAACGTCCAATAATCACCATTGGTGTCTCTTAATTAGGAATCAATGAACGACATTATTGCATTGGTCGATTTAAGCACATGACCCAACACTTTAGGCTTAAATAGGTAGATTTCCTTTGGGTTTTGTCCTATGATATTAAGGATCATGTCTTTAAATAATAGCGACCAACACATTGACTATTGATTCATATATAAGAGGCAAGACTTTTTACACAACACAATGGCTCTTGTGTCTCGGTATGGATGAAACCCCCAGACCATAATGGCTCACCATGGGATAATAAGCCGATAAGGTACGAGGGATGACGTTATTGTATTTCTTGGAAATATTTATTCGGAGAAAAAATTCAGACAAACGATCGGTCAATAAACTATCCAACGCTCTGTATCTTGGGCATATTTGGTACAAGGGACGAAAGCCTCACCACTAGTTTGATTGTGATAACGTACAATAATCACCATTGGTGTCTCTTAATTAGGAATGAACGCACGACATTATTGCATTGGTCAATTTAAGCACATGACCCACCTCTTTGCTTAAAATAGGTAGATTTCCTTTGGGTTATGTCCTATGATATTTGGGGTCATGTCTTTAAATAAAAGCGACCAACACAATGACTATTGATTCATATATAGGAGACAAGACATTCTACACAACACAATGGCTCTTGCATCTCAGTATTGATGAAACCCCGGACCATAGTGGCTCACCATGGGATAATAAGCCGATAATGTACGAGGGATGACGTTATTGTATTTCTTGGAATGATTCATTTGAAGAGAACAATTGAGACACAAGACAATGACTATTGATTCATATATAGGATACAAGACATTCTACACAACACAATGGCTCTTGCGTCCCGGTAAGGATGAAACCCCCGGACCATTGTGGTTCACCATGCGCTAATAATCCGATAAGGTACGAGGGATGACGTTATTGTACTTCTTGGAATGATTTATTCGGAGAGAACAATTAAGGCAAACGATCGATCAATAAATCCTCTTACGCTCTGTATCTTGGGCATATTTGGTACAAGGGACGAAACCCTCTAACCACTACTTTGAATGAGATAATGTCTAATAATCAGCATTGGTGTCTCTTAATTAGGAAGAATGAATACTCAACATTATTGCATTGGTCGATTTAAGCACATGCCCAACACTTAACGCTTAAAATATGTAGATTTCCTTAGGGTCATGTCCTAATATATTTAGGGTCATGTCTTTAAATAATAGCGACCAACACAATGGCTATTGATTCATATATTGGAGACAAGGCATTCTACGCAACACTATGGGTCTTGCGTCTCGGTATGCATGAAACCCCCGGATCATAGTGGCTCACCATGGGATAATAAGCCGATAAGGTACGAGGGATGACGTTATTGTATTTCTTGGAAATATTTATTCGGAGAGAAAAATTCAGACAAACGATCGGTCAATAAACCATCCAACGCTCTGTATCTTTGGCATATTTGGTACAAGGGACGAAACCCTCACCACTAGTTTGAATGTGATAACGTCCAATAATCACCATTGGTGTCTCTTAATTCGAATTGAATGCACGACATTATTACATTGGTCGATTTAAGCACATGACCCAACTCTTTAGGCTTAAAATAGGTAGAGTTCTTTAGGTTTATGTCCTAATATATTTAGGGTCATGTCTTTAAATAATAGAGACATAAACAATGACTATTGATTCATATATAGGAGACAATACATTTTACGCAACACTATGAGTCTTGCGTCTCGGTATGGATGAAACCCCCGGACCATAGTGGCTCACCATGGGGTAATAAGCCGATATGGTACGAGGGATGACGTTATTGTATTTCTTGGAATGATTTTGTTATGGGAGAAAAATTGCGACTACGATCGATCAATAAACCCTCCGACGCTCTGTATCTTTGGCATATTTGGAACAAGGGACGAAACCCTTTAACCACTACTTTGAATGAGATAAAGTCCAATAATCACCATTGGTGTCTCTTAATTAGGAAGAATGAATACACGACATTATTGCATTGGTCGATTTAAGCACATGACCCAACACTTTAGTCTTAAAATATGTAGATTTCCTTAGGGTCATGTCCTAATATATTTAGGGTCATGTCTTTATTGTTGGGAGTGAAGCTCCAAAAGATGTTATTCCTTTACAGGTCACACCTTTAAGGAGCAATAATGAGATTGTGATTACCTTTGTGTGCAAAGGTTCTTCATCAACTTCACCATCTACTTCGGGGACTGGTTCGCCTTTCTTTCCTCATAAATTCATTTTAGACATCCTCTATATGAGTCCATGTCCTCATGATACCAGACTTCACTCTCTTGCTAACTTGGCTTCTCTTCTTTATGATGCAGAGGGAAGCACTCAAAAAGCAAGCGTGATGAAAGAGTGATGGAGGAAAAGTGGTTAATTTGTAAACCACCATCATTGTGAGGAATCAAACTGCCTTTGCTAGCAGTTATCACTCTTCTATTGATGAGTCTCCTGAACATATAAAACAAGAAGACAAAATCTGGGACCTTTGCTTGATCTTAACATATAACCCTTATGATCAGGCTTCTGCACAAAGACTTAAGCAGATCTTGGAGTCCCTAATTTCTCAAGGTTTTGAGTATTGGATACCCTGCCTTGATTATGTTTAAGACACTCTTCTTCTTCAACAATGTAATGCTGAAACAAGAGTTCAATCTCCAAAGTTCTCAGCTCAAAAACTTCAGGAAGAGGAAACTTCTTTGGAAGCTCAAGCCAAATCCTTCATAAACTTCAGTAAGCAGATCCAAGATTCTTTGAGTTCTTTTGATCAGAAGCTGAAGCTTCTTTATGAGGAAAGGCAATCTCTACAGAATCGCCTGGCTGAGATCAATAGAGAGGAGATCAACATTATCAATGAAAAGTCTTCACTCCAAAACTCCATTGATATCGAAGAGAATAAGCTACACCAAGGGCGAACCAAGTTTGCCAATATGAGGCAAGATATGTTTAAAGATATGGCTGTACAACAAAGTTTGATCCTTCAGAAGGAAAAACTTTGTAATGTTTGGTCAGCCATTAATAACCTTAGTTTAGCTGTTAGACAATGTTGGAATGTCTAAGATGTAACATTATTAATAATGTTGTAATTTTAATGATCCCTTGTTGTTTGGAACAAGTCTGCATGCATTTGTTGAAACACAGGATCATGTTGTTCCCATATAGATGGATGATATTTCTTTAGAAATTTGCCATTCAAGACTCTATCTTTTACGTTACCATCTATATCTTTTAATATATATGCATTTCCAGACATTTTCTTATGAATGATAAAGGGACCTTGCCACTTAGGTGACCATTTCCCTAATTGTGGATATTTGTAATACTAGTGGAAAAAAGCCCATCTGATCCGGTCAAATCTGGGCTTACTGATCCGGTTTTGGTCCGGATCGGATGGGCTCGCAGCAGCTATGAGGGACGAACTGACCCGGTCCAAAACTGGATCAGTTTGTCACTAACTGTTCCGGTTTTCACCCAAAACCGGATCAGTTAACCCCCAAAAAAAACAAATTTTTTTTTTTTTGCATTTTTTCATTATTAATCAATACAAATTCAATAATATATATAAAGGCTCATTTTATTAAGCATATTATGCTCAATTGAACCATAAATAATTAAATACATAAAAATATTAACAAATGGCATAAGTCCTACAGTGGGCCTTTGGGAATTTAAGCCCTCTAAGGTGTTAATGCTAAAACTGTAACGAAGAACAGCTCGTACTCTAGTCAAGGAACTCCTGGTTGTGAAGATATCAGGGTTGCGAAGAAGATGCATCGTCTGCAACTGCTCTGGCCACACCCTGAACTGGGTGTTTTCTGGCCAGTTGTTGCACTCGCCAGCATCTGTTGGGCCTGAGTGACCCCATTCTGGTTTACCAGCAGCTTCTGCAGTGGCTTTCAAGCTGCTGTCCATGTACTGCACATAAATAAGCCAAACAAATAAGGAAAAAATATCATTACATACATATGGCAAATGTTATCCGATTTCACCGGACCACGTTAAAAAAGTACAATAACATTCTTACACTTTCTAGCACCATGATTACTGCATATGGTAAGAATATCAATATATCATGGTTTATAGTATAAAGTTCATAGCACTTACTCAAAAACCACATTCCTAACCCCATTACACAAATATAAAAATATTTCTGCTCAACTGCAAGTGTGAACCTTTTACCTTATTTTATACATTGCCTCCATCTCCCTCATCTCAATCATTTTGTACAATTAAATCCATCCCTCCCTTTTCCTTCCCTTCTTCCAAATCTTTCAATCCAAACAAAGTGTTACACAATCACTACGGGAGTTTAATGTTGACATCAAAGATAAGTAATCACGAGTAGATATTAGCATTGATATCAAAGATGAATACTAAATGATCGATGGAGTTATTAAAGATGTGGGACATATGTACTAGCACAATGTTCTCAGATTTAATGTATGCAAGTTTGTAAATCACAAAATCATACCAACAATCCAAAGGATGTTTTCACTTCTGACATGCTAGTGATAATAGTTTGTAAAATTAAAAGGTCAGCTTTAGCTGCCCATATTTCTTTAGTGATATTTTGACATACTAAGGAAGTCATTTAGCAGCAGATATAAGATACTTACTGGTTTCGTCATACCCCCATGATGATATGGATCCAAAGTCAATTATTTGTGGAACTTCTAAAACCTATAACTTAGGATTAACCTGGTTTGAAGCAATTTTACACCATTAAAATAGTTGTGCATGAATGTAGGATTGACTGCTCCTTGTGCCATTTGTGGTGGAAATGTATGTCCATTTGTGGGCATCCTTTGATGATAAGCACCAGTTGCTTGAGCAAATGGAGCTTGGGGCTCACCAAACCCTAGAATATTCCCATAATGAGGCGTACCAGCCATAGTTGGTTGGTTAGGAGGTATATAAGCATAAGGTGTAGAAGGAATACCAGCCATATTTGGTTGATTTAGAGGCGTATATGCATATGGTGTACTATTGTTGTTTGCAACAAAAGTTCCTTGCCTCTGTCCTCCTTGTGATGGTCCAGGTTGGTGTGTGTTGTCACCAACTTGTCCACCACCCATGGAAAGCGAATGTTGATGATGTCCTGACACCAGGTGCCAGTCTAGCTCCAGGCCCGTTGCCATTCCATCATTTCCATGATTGCCCTCTCCATATCTTATGGGTATTGCCCTTATTTGATGCACATGGGAGGAAGTTTGTGGATCGCTTGAGATAAGTGGATCCCTAGTTTCAGGATGGGAGAAATGTACCCTTGGAGGGTAGCCTATTGGAGGAACGTGTGGCGCTGTGCCACAACTTCCCCTTGCTCTATTTAACGGAACCTCTTCTAAGGCCTTAACTAGTTTCTCATTTAACTGATAGTGTTTTTCGACTAGTCACTAGTGGAAAAATAAGGAAGGGCTTCGGTCAAAACAGCCCTAAGGGCTGCATTTTTGGCCAGCAGCCCTTCACTAGAAAAGAAGGGTTGCGGTTTAGGCCAAAAACGCAGCCCTTGTATAAGTGAAGGGCTGCGGTTTAGGCCTAAAACGGCAGCCCTTCGTATTCGGAATTTTCTTTTAAAAAAAAAAAAAAAATGATAGCCCCAAAGACCCCCACCCCACCCGCTAGCCCCGCACTCCCCCCCCGCACTCCCCCACCGCCCCCACCCTCCCGCCCCCCCCCGCCCCATGCACCCCCCCCCCCCTTGCCAGCCCCGCACCCCCACCCCACCCCACCCCCCGGCCCAGCCCACTCCCCAAAGACCCCCACCCCAACCCACTCCCCTACACCCCCACCTCGGCGCCGGTCCCTGCCCCGGCCTTGCACCCCCACCCCGGCCCCGCACCCAAACTCCAGCCCACCCCCCGCACTCCCCTACACCCCCCACCACAGCCCCACCCTCTGCCATCCCCAACCCCCTTGCCGCCGGCCCCTCCACCCACCGCTTGGCAGCCACCCCAGCCCACCCTCTCGCCATCCCCAACCCCCTGCTGCCAGCCCTTCCACCCACCGCTTTGTCGGACACGCCACCACCCCACCAGCCCTCCTAGCCCAGCCCAACACCCCCACCATGGCACCCCCCCCCCCCCCAAACCCCCCCCTTCGAAAAAAAAAAAAAAAACAATTGCAATATATGACAAATTTTTCAACGTAAAAATTAACTTTAAATAAATAAATTTAATAATATAAAAAGATAACATAAAATTGATACTAAATAAAAAAAAAAAAAAAAAAAAAAAAAAAAAAAAACCACAACAAAAAAACAAAAAAATAAAAAAAAAAATAAAAAAAAACAAAAAAATAAAAAATAAATAAAAAAAAAAAAAAAATTATAAGAATTTAATCATTTACCGTAGTTAGTAGTTCAAAAAATGACATATACCTTCCCGAAATTCAATCAAAAGCAAATGCAAGCCTAAAACTCTACAAACTAGTTATATGATACCTCATATTATCATGTTCAAAAAGAAAATGGAGCTAAATGACTCGAGAAATAGGAAATGGACGCGAAAAGGCGGAAATAGGCCTAAAATCACATTTACGTTCCCGAAATTCAACCAACAACACATGCAAGCCTAAAAATCTACACAATAGTTACATTATACCTCATATTATCATATTCAAAAATAATTTGGGGTTAAATGACTCGATAAGTACGCATTGGACGCGAAAAGGCAAAAATAGGCCTAAAATGACCTTTTCGTTCCCAAAATTCAACCAACAACAATTGCAAGCCTAAAAATCTACACAATAGTAACATTATACCTCATATTATCATGTTCAAAATGAATTTGGGGTTAAATGACTCGATAAGTACGAATTGGACGCGAAAACGCAAAAATAGGCCTAAAATGACCTTTTCGTTCCCAAAATTCAACCAACAACAATTGCAAGCCTAAAAATCTACACAATAGTTACATTATACCTTATATTATCATGTTCAAAATGAATTTGGGGTTAAATGACTCGATAAGTACGCCTTGGACGCGAAAAGGCAAAAATAGGCCTAAAATGACCTTTTCGTTCCCAAAATTCAACCAACAACTATTGCAACCTAGAAATCTACACAATAGTTACATTATACCTCATATTATCATGTTCAAAATGAATTTGGGGTTAAATGACTCGATAAGTACGAACTGGACGCGAAAAGGCAAAAATAGGCCTAAAATGACCTTTTCGTTCCCAAAATTCAACCAACAACAATTACAAATCTAAAAATCTACACCATAGTTACATTATACCTCATATTATCATGTTCAAAATGAATTTGGGGTTAAATGACTCGATAAGTACGCATTGGATGCGAAAAGATAAATATAGGCCTAAAATGACCTTTTCGTTCCCAAAATTCAACCAACAATAATTGCAAGCCTAAAAATCTACACAATAGTTACATTATACCTAATATTATCATGTTCAAAATGAATTTGGGGTTAAATGACTCGATAAGTACGAATTGGACGCGAAAAGGTAGAATTAGGCCTAACATGACCTTTTCTTTCCCAAAATTCAACCAACAACAATTGCAAGCCTAAAAATCTACACAATCGTTACATTATACATCATATTATCATGTTCCAAATGAATTTGGTGTTAAATGACTCGATAAGTACCAATTGGACTCGAAAAGGTAAAAATAGGCCTAAAATGAACTTTTTGTACCTAAAATTCAACCAACAACAAATGCAAGACTTAAAATCTACACAATAGTTACATTATACCTCAGATTATCATGTTCAAAATGAATTTGGTGTTAAATGACTCGATAAGTACGAATTGGACGCGAAATGGTAAAAATAGGCCTAAAATGACCTTTTTGTTCCCAAAGTTCATCAAACAATAAATGCAAGCCTAAAAATGTTCACACTAGTTATATTATACCTCATATTATCATATTCAAAAAGAAAATGGAGTTAAATGACTCGAGAAATAGGAAATGGACGCGAAAAGGCGGAAATAGGCCTAAAATCACATTTACGTTCCCGAAATTCAACCAACAATAAATGCAAGCCTACAAATCTACACAATAGTTACATTATACCTCATATTATCATGTTCCAAAAGAATTTGGGGTTAAGTGACTCGATAAGTACGCATTGGATGCGAAAAGGCAAAAATATGCCTGAAATGATATTTTCGTTCCCAAAATTCAACCAACAACAATTGCAAGCCTAAAAATTTACACAATAGTTACATTATACCTCATATTATCATGTTCAAAATGAATTTGGGGTTAAATGACTCGATAAGTACGAATTGGACGCGAAAAGGCAAAAATAGGCCTAAAATGACCTTTTCGTTCCCAAAATTCAACCAACAACAATTGCAAGCCTAAAAATCTACACAATAGTTACATTATACCTCATATTATCATGTTCAAAATGAATTTGGGGTTAAATGACTCGATAAGTACGCCTTGGACGCGAAAAGGCAAAAATAGGCCTAAAATGACCTTTTCGTTCCCAAAATTCAACCAACAACAATTGCAACCTAGAAATCTACACAATAGTTACATTATACCTCATATTATCATGTTCAAAATGAATTTGGGGTTAAATGACTCGATAAGTACGAATTGGACGCAAAAAGGCAAAAATAGGCCTAAAATGACCTTTTCGTTCCCAAAATTCAACCAACAACAATTGCAAGCCTAAAAATCTACACCATAGTTACATTATACCTCATCTTATCATGTTCAAAATGAATTTGGGGTTAAATGACTCGATAAGTACGCATTGGACGCGAAAAGACAAATATAGGCCTAAAATGACCTTTTCGTTCCCAAAATTCAACCAACAACAATTGCAAGCCTAAAAATCTACACAATAGTTACATTATACCTAATATTATCATGTTCAAAATGAATTTGGGGTTAAATGACTCGATAAGTACGAATTGGACGCGAAAAGGTAAAATTAGGCCTAACATGACCTTTTCTTTCCCAAAATTCAACCAACAACAATTGCAAGCCTAAAAATCTACACAATAGTTACATTATACATCATATTATCATGTTCAAAATGAATTTGGTGTTAAATGACTCGATAAGTACCAATTGGACTCGAAAAGGTAAAAATAGGCCTAAAATGACCTTTTTGTTCCTAAAATTCAACCAACAACAAATGCAAGACTTAAAATCTACACAATAGTTACATTATACCTCATATTATCATGTTCAAAATGAATTTGGTGTTAAATGACTCGATAAGTACCAATTGGACTCGAAAAGGTAAAAATAGGCCTAAAATGACCTTTTTGTTCCCAAAATTCAACCAACAACAAATGCAAGCCTAAAAATCTACACAATAGTTACATTATACCTCATATTATCATGTTCAAAATGAATTTGGGGTTAAATGACTCGATAAGTACGCATTGGACGCGAAAAGGCAAAAATAGGCCTAAAATGACCTTTTCGTTCCCAAAATTCAACCAACAACAATTGCAAGCCTAAAAATCTACACAATAGTTACATTATACCTCATATTATCATGTTCAAAATGAATTTGGGGTTAAATGACTCGATAAGTACGAATTGGACGCGAAAAGGCAAAAATAGGCCTAAAATGACCTTTTCGTTCCCAAAATTCAACCAACAACAATTGCAAGCCTAAAAATCTACACAATAGTTACATTATACCTCATATTATCATGTTCAAAATGAATTTGGTGTTAAATGACTCGATAAGTACGAATTGGACGCGAAAAGGAAAAAATAGGCCTAAAATGACCTTTTCGTTCCCAAAATTCAACCAACAACAATTGCAAGCCTAAAAATCTACACAATAGTTACATTATACCTCATATTATCATGTTCAAAATGAATTTGGGGTTAAATGACTCGATAAGTACGCATTGGACGCGAAAAGGCAAAAATAGGCCTAAAATGACCTTTTCGTTCCCAAAATTCAACCAACAACAATTGCAAGCCTAAAAATCTACACAATAGTTACATTATACCTCATATTATCATGTTCAAAATGAATTTGGGTGTTAAATGACTCGATAAGTACCAATTGGACGCGAAAAGGCAAAAATAGGCCTAAAATGATATTTTCGTTCCCAAAATTCAACCAACAACAATTGCAAGCCTAAAAATTTACACAATAGTTACATTATACATCATATTATCATGTTCAAAATGAATTTGGTGTTAAATGACTCGATAAGTACCAATTGGACTCGAAAAGGTAAAAATAGGCCTAAAATGACCTTTTTGTTCCTAAAATTCAACCAACAACAAATGCAAGACTTAAAATCTACACAATAGTTACATTATACCTCATATTATCATGTTCAAAATGAATTTGGGGTTAAATGACTCGATAAGTACGCATTGGATGCGAAAAGACAAATATAGGCCTAAAATGACCTTTTCGTTCCCAAAATTCAACCAACAACAATTGCAAGCCTAAAAATCTACACAATAGTTACATTATACCTAATATTATCATGTTCAAAATGAATTTGGGGTTAAATGACTCGATAAGTACGAATTGGACGCGAAATGGTAAAAAGAGGCCTAAAATGACCTTTTTGTTCCCAAAATTCATCAAACAATAAATGCAAGCCTAAAAATGTTCACACTAGTTATATTATACCTCATATTATCATATTCAAAAAGAAAATGGAGTTAAATGACTCGAGAAACAGGAAATGGACGCGAAAAGGCCGAAAATAGGCCTAAAATCACATTTACGTTCCCGAAATTCAACCAACAATAAATGCAAGCCTACAAATCTACACAATAGTTACATTATACCTCATATTATCATGTTCAAAAAGAATTTGGGGTTAAATGACTCGATAAGTACGCCTTGGACGCGAAAAGGCAAAAATAGGCCTAAAATGACCTTTTCGTTCCCAAAATTCAACCAACAACAATTGCAAGCCTAAAAATTTACACAATAGTTACATTATACCTCATATTATCATGTTCAAAATGAATTTGGGGTTAAATGACTCGATAAGTACGAATTGGACGCGAAAAGGCAAAAATAGGCCTAAAATGACCTTTTCGTTCCCAAAATTCAACCAACAACAATTGCAAGCCTAAAAATCTACACAATAGTTACATTATACCTCATATTATCATGTTCAAAATGAATTTGGGGTTAAATGACTCGATAAGTACGCCTTGGACGCGAAAAGGCAAAAATAGGCCTAAAATGACCTTTTCGTTCCCAAAATTCAACCAACAACAATTGCAACCTAGAAATCTACACAATAGTTACATTATACCTCATATTATCATGTTCAAAATGAATTTGGGGTTAAATGACTCGATAAGTACGAATTGGACGCGAAAAGGAAAAAATAGGCCTAAAATGACCTTTTCGTTCCCAAAATTCAACCAACAACAATTGCAAGCCTAAAAATCTACACCATAGTTACATTATACCTCATCTTATCATGTTCAAAATGAATTTGGGGTTAAATGACTCGATAAGTACGCATTGGACGCGAAAAGACAAATATAGGCCTAAAAGGAACTTTTCGTTCCCAAAATTCAACCAACAACAATTGCAAGCCTAAAAATCTACACAATAGTTACATTATACCTAATATTATCATGTTCAAAATGAATTTGGGGTTAAATGACTCGATAAGTACAAATTGGACGCGAAAAGGTAAAATTAGGCCTAACATGACCTTTTCTTTCCCAAAATTCAACCAACAACAATTGCAAGCCTAAAAATCTACACAATAGTTACATTATACCTCATATTATCATGTTCAAAATGAATTTGGTGTTAAATGACTCGATAAGTACCAATTGGACTCGAAAAGGTAAAAATAGGCCTAAAATGACCTTTTTCTACCTAAAATTCATCCAACAACAAATGCAAGACTTAAAATCTACACAGTAGTTACATTATACCTCATATTATCATGTTCAAAATGAATTTGGTGTTAAATGACTCGATAAGTACGAATTGGACGCGAAAAGGTAAAAATAGGCCTAAAATGACCTTTTTGTTCCCAAAGTTCATCAAACAATAAATGCAAGCCTAAAAATGTTCACACTAGTTATATTATACCTCATATTATCATATTCAAAAAGAAAATGGAGTTAAATGACTCGAGAAATAGGAAATGGACGAGAAAAAGGCGGAAATAGGCCTAAAATCACATTTACGTTCCCGAAATTCAACCAACAATAAATGCAAGCCTACAAATCTACACAATAGTTACATTATACCTCATATTATCATGTTCAAAAAGAATTTGGGGTTAAGTGACTCGATAAGTACGCATTGGACGCGAAAAGGCAAAAATAGGCCTAAAATGATCTTTTCGTTCCCAAAATTCAACCAACAACAATTGCAAGCCTAAAAATTTACACAATTAGTTACATTATACCTCATATTATCATGTTCAAAATGAATTTGGGGTTAAATGACTCGATAAGTACGAATTGGACGCGAAAAGGCAAAAATAGGCCTAAAATTACCTTTTCGTTCCCAAAACTCAACCAACAACAATTGCAATCCTAAAAATCTACACAATAGTTACATTATACCTCATATTATCATGTTCAAAATGAATTTGGGGTTAAATGACTCGATAAGTACGCCTTGGACGCGAAAAGGCAAAAATAGGCCTAAAATGACCTTTTCGTTCCCAAAATTCAACCAACAACAATTGCAACCTAGAAATCTACACAATAGTTACATTATACCTCATATTATCATGTTCAAAATGAATTTGGGGCTAAATGACTCGATAAGTACGAATTGGACGCGAAAAGGAAAAAATAGGCCTAAAATGACCTTTTCGTTCCCAAAATTCAACCAACAACAATTGCAAGCCTAAAAATCTACACCATAGTTACATTATACCTCATCTTATCATGTTCAAAATGAATTTGGGGTTAAATGACTCGATAAGTACGCATTGGACGCGAAAAGACAAATATAGGCCTAAAATGACCTTTTCGTTCCCAAAATTCAACCAACAACAATTGCAACCATAAAAATCTACACAATAGTTACATTATACCTAATATTATCATGTTCAAAATGAATTTGGGGTTAAATGACTCGATAAGTACGAATTGGACGCGAAAAGGTAAAAATAGGCCTAAAATGACCTTTTCTTTCCCAAAATTCAACCAACAACAATTGCAAGCCTAAAAATCTACACAATAGTTACATTATACCTCATATTATCATGTTCAAAATGAATTTGGGGTTAAATGACTCGATAAGTACGCATTGGACGCGAAAAGGCAAAAATAGGCCTAAAATGACCTTTTCGTTCCCAAAATTCAACCAACAACAATTGCAAGCCTAAAAATCTACACAATAGTTACATTATACCTCATATTATCATGTTCAAAATGAATTTGGGGTTAAATGACTCGATAAGTACGAATTGGACGCGAAAAGGCAAAAATAGGCCTAAAATGACCTTTTCGTTCCCAAAATTCAACCAACAACAATTGCAAGCCTAAAAATCTACACAATAGTTACATTATACCTCATATTATCATGTTCAAAATGAATTTGGGGTTAAATGACTCGATAAGTACGCCTTGGACGCGAAAAGGCAAAAATAGGCCTAAAATGACCTTTTCGTTCCCAAAATTCAACCAACAACAATTGCAACCTAGAAATCTACACAATAGTTACATTATACCTCATATTATCATGTTCAAAATGAATTTGGGGTTAAATGACTCGATAAGTACGAATTGGACGCGAAAAGGCAAAAATAGGCCTAAAATGACCTTTTCGTTCCCAAAATTCAACCAACAACAATTGCAAGCCTAAAAATCTACACCATAGTTACATTATACCTCATATTATCATGTTCAAAATGAATTTGGGGTTAAATGACTCGATAAGTACGCATTGGACGCGAAAAGACAAATATAGGCCTAAAATGACCTTTTCGTTCCCAAAATTCAACCAACAACAATTGCAAGCCTAAAAATCTACACAATAGTTACATTATACCTCATATTATCATGTTCAAAATGAATTTGGGGTTAAATGACTCGATAAGTACAAATTGGACGCGAAAAGGCAAAATTAGGCCTAACATGACCTTTTCGTTCCCAAAATTCAACCAACAACAATTGCAAGCCTAAAAATCTACACAATAGTTACATTATACCTCATATTATCATGTTCAAAATGAATTTGGTGTTAAATGACTCGATAAGTACCAATTGGACGCGAAAAGGTAAAAATAGGCCTAAAATGACCTTTTTGTTCCTAAAATTCAACCAACAACAAATGCAAGACTTAAAATCTACACAATAGTTACATTATACCTCATATTATCATGTTCAAAATGAATTTGGTGTTAAATGACTCGATAAGTACGAATTGGACGCGAAAAGGTAAAAATAGGCCTAAAATGACCTTTTTGTTCCCAAAGTTCATCAAACAATAAATGCAAGCCTAAAAATGTTCACACTAGTTATATTATACCTCATATTATCATATTCAAAAAGAAAATGGAGTTAAATGACTCGAGAAATAGGAAATGGACGCGAAAAAGGCGGAAATAGGCCTAAAATCACATTTACGTTCCCGAAATTCAACCAACAATAAATGCAAGCCTACAAATCTACACAATAGTTACATTATACCTCATATTATCATGTTCAAAAAGAATTTGGGGTTAAGTGACTCGATAAGTACGCATTGGACGCGAAAAGGCAAAAATAGGCCTAAAATGATCTTTTCGTTCCCAAAATTCAACCAACAACAATTGCAAGCCTAAAAATTTACACAATTAGTTACATTATACCTCATATTATCATGTTCAAAATGAATTTGGGGTTAAATGACTCGATAAGTACGAATTGGACGCGAAAAGGCAAAAATAGGCCTAAAATGACCTTTTCGTTCCCAAAACTCAACCAACAACAATTGCAAGCCTAAAACTCTACACAATAGTTACATTATACCTCATATTATCATGTTCAAAATGAATTTGGGGTTAAATGACTCGATAAGTACGCCTTGGACGCGAAAAGGCAAAAATAGGCCTAAAATGACCTTTTCGTTCCCAAAATTCAACCAACAACAATTGCAACCTAGAAATCTACACAATAGTTACATTATACCTCATATTATCATGTTCAAAATGAATTTGGGGTTAAATGACTCGATAAGTACGAATTGGACGCGAAAAGGCAAAAATAGGCCTAAAATGACCTTTTCGTTCCCAAAATTCAACCAACAACAATTGCAAGCCTAAAAATCTACACCATAGTTACATTATACCTCATCTTATCATGTTCAAAATGAATTTGGGGTTAAATGACTCGATAAGTACGCATTGGACGCGAAAAGACAAATATAGGCCTAAAAGGAACTTTTCGTTCCCAAAATTCAACCAACAACAATTGCAACCCTAAAAATCTACACAATAGTTACATTATACCTAATATTATCATGTTCAAAATGAATTTGGGGTTAAATGACTCGATAAGTACGAATTGGACGCGAAAAGGTAAAATTAGGTCTAACATGACCTTTTCTTTCCCAAAATTCAACCAACAACAATTGCAAGCCTAAAAATCTACACAATAGTTACATTATACATCATATTATCATGTTCAAAATGAATTTGGTGTTAAATGACTCGATAAGTACCAATTGGACTCGAAAAGGTAAAAATAGGCCTAAAATGACCTTTTTGTTCCTAAAATTCAACCAACAACAAATGCAAGACTTAAAATCTACACAATAGTTACATTATACCTCATATTATCATGTTCAAAATGAATTTGGTGTTAAATGACTCGATAAGTACCAATTGGACTCGAAAAGGTAAAAATAGGCCTAAAATGACCTTTTTGTTCCTAAAATTCAACCAACAACAAATGCAAGACTTAAAATCTGCACAATAGTTACACTATACCTCATATTATCATGTTCAAAATGAATTTGGTGTTAAATGACTCGATAAGTACGAATTGGACGCGAAAAGGTAAAATTAGGCCTAACATGACCTTTTCTTTCCCAAAATTCAACCAACAATAAATGCAAGCCTAAAAATGTTCACACTAGTTATATTATACCCCATATTATCATATTCAAAATGAAAATGGAGTTAAATGACTCGAGAAATAGGAAATGGACGCGAAAAGGAGGAAATAGGCCTAAAATCACATTTACGTTCCCGAAATTCAACCAACAATAAATGCAAGCCTAGAAATCTACACAATAGTTACATTATACCTCATATTATCATGTTCAAAATGAATTTGGCGTTAAATGACTCGATAAGTACGAATTGCACGCGAAAAGGTAAAAATAGGCCTAAAATGACCTTTTTGTTCCCAAAGTTCATCAAACAATAAATGCAAGCCTAAAAATGTTCACACTAGTTATATTATACCTCATATTATCATATTCAAAAAGAAAATGGAGTTAAATGACTCGAGAAATAGGAAATGGACGCGAAAAAGGCGGAAATAGGCCTAAAATCACATTTACGTTCCCGAAATTCAACCAACAATAAATGCAAGCCTACAAATCTACACAATAGTTACATTATACCTCATATTATCATGTTCAAAAAGAATTTGGGGTTAAGTGACTCGATAAGTACGCATTGGACGCGAAAAGGCAATAATAGGCCTAAAATGATATTTTCGTTCCCAAAATT